>OY757909.1:407500-415000 GCA_963585895.1 Sepioteuthis lessoniana
TGTACGATTATCTTACTAATCCTACCTATTTGGGTTTTGGCCGGGTTAATGAGCCTACATTCTGGATTCGTCTTGAAGTTACTTTTGTGGTCTTTTATAGTAATAAAACAATTCTTGGTATTGTATTTTTCTACTCTATCAATAATACCTAATTTATGCGCCAACATTTTTGCTTCATTAGTTTATTAGATTATTATTATTAGATTTAGTTTTTTTATTTTTTATTTTTTTTTTATGCAAATTTCTAGGATAGGTGGGGTTTTTGGTGAATAAAGCAAAGCATTTCTCCTTAGAATAGCCAAGGCGAAACTTCCTGATGATCCGTTAAGGTGAAACTTTAGTAGAAGATTTTCGACTAGCGATTTAAGTTAATTCTATATATATATATATATATATATACAGGAACACACGCACACATACACGTATATTTAAATCGGTATCATTACTTATTTTTCAGTAGTAAAATACTATCGTCAGACGAAACATGAAACGAACATCAAATGTAAACAGAGCTTCTATTATTAGCAATCATATGCAAAGCTGTAAAGAATTTATGGTTATTCATTATTCTTACAATCCTAAACAGTTATAAAACTAAACATATTCATTATTTTTTCTGGCATTCTTCCTTGCCATCGATTAAAGTCATGTCTTCTGCTGGATTCAACACTGCATTCACCTTTTCCATTCCCGTGTCATTCTGGTTACATTACATAAGAAGAAAAGATAAGTTGCGATAAAATAAGTATTTCTGTCACATTTTCTATAGTAAAATTCTTTTTTATTATAAAACATATATTGGAAGTAGCCTCCTGATTTATGATTTTATAACAAAAAAGTATTTATGATTTTAATTTCCGGCTTCTTCAGGTGTCTGCCGAATTCTGTAGATTCTTAGGAATTTCGAACCGGATAAGTGATTTTTTTTTTCTTTGTTTAGTAGTCCAGGTTAGAATTACAGTAAGTGTGACCCTAAACCGAATATTTTTAGATCTTATTTTTTCCGATGCAGGTATCTTTGGGGAACGAAAAAATTTTTCATGAATGGTCAAAGACTACATCGGAAAAATAATATAAAAAACATTCGATTTCGAGTTACCAATATTCACTTTTAACCTGAAATTTTGAGTATATCTTATATCAATTAGTTCTACTTAATTCAATTTTCCCAATAACCTAATCCGTTGGCCAAGTATAAAATTAAGCACCGAATTAGAACATTTCATTGGGGAAAAGAGAACTTTAATTTGAATTCCATTGCGTGAATGTCTAATGGCGTAATAAGCGGGCTTTTGTTTAAATTCCACTGCCTGAAAAACTAATTGCAAAATAAATGGGCACTTTGTTAAAATCCCTCCTGCCTAAAAGTTTAATGGCATAATAAGAGGGACTTTCTTTTTCAAATTCCACTGCCTGAAAAACTAATGGTACGATAAGATGGCATTTTGTTCAAATAGGACTGTCTGAAAGTTTAATGGCATAAGCATTTTGTTCAAATTCCATAACAAAAATCTTATATTTTGGTTCAGTGGTAAACAATAAAGAACTAAGAAGTTTAAACGATTTTTAGCGCTTTATTTTAGGATTTTCACCTCTTTCAACTACACATAACTTTGATTATGCAGGGCCTTTATTTGATCAGCTGGTGAATGAAACCGTGGAACAGTATCCAACTTTGTAAACCATTTTGGCCATGTTTCTCTATTCACAGCACCTTCTCCATAAATTTCACACATCGCTTTTTGAGTTTGAGTCATATTTTATATTCTTTTAAAACAAAATAATATAATATACCAAATTGTTGATTAGTTTCTACTATTTGCAGTGATAGCTGATTTCGTCAATTATTTCTAAATGTACTGCTCCCACAAAATAATCAAAAACGATCTTTTTGAAGGAATATGATAAAAACGATTCTAATACTATCTAACATTAAAACATCCAAGCATTTTAGCATAACATAAGCTCTAAAAGATAAAGAATTTTATAAACAGATTGACAGTCTCCGATTCGAAAGCGGACTGCTTTCTTGACTGAACAAGATCCAGATATTCTACCAGAGACCACATATGATCATCTGTGACTTATGTAGCAACTTATTTCTTCAAGTGACACAAACCGAAAATCACAATTTAGAATGAAGAATATAAGTGGTTAACAACAGCTGTTTAGTGATATTGGACGTAGTGATGCAGTTGATATTACCATATTTCATGTTAGTTCCTTGTAATCGTGATTGAAGATGTAAATACTGACGTCATCGACTGCATTTAAAATGTGTGTGAACCAGTGCAAACGATAAAAAGACTTATGCCAATCGTAAATATCCGGGTATGGGTTGGTAAAAAATGTCAGTAAACAGCAACGCTAATTATGGATGCTCCTAAAAAATTTACATATTCTACATCTTATTATATTACATTCTTTCTCACTTGACAAAGATGAAAAAGAATTCATGGCACAACATTATAAAATGACAAGTTTTCTAAAGCGGGCCAGACCTAGTTAATTTACTGTTGTGGCGGAATCACCTACTAATGGACTCAACCACTCTCCCTAATACCGGAAGACGCCGCAATACGAAGTCAGTCTAGATCCGGATGCTAACCTCGCCCCCGTGCGGTTATGCGAACTAGCTTACCGTCCTATATTCTTGTAACCATCCTTTGTTCTTGTAAATATATGCCTATACTATAACCGTGGTATTCTGTTCTCTATGTGACCCCTTCCAGGGCCATAACATTTACAAAAATAAAATGAAATAAAATAAAAAGATTGAAAAAATGAGAGAATTTGCCATCTTGTGGATTGTACCAACGGACTACAAAATGAAAATAAAAGAAAGCGAAATTATTTAAACCTTGCTAGAGACCAGAACTGAAAAAGCTGTGGAATATACGGGTTAAAGTAATACCAACTGTAATTGGTACGCTCTGATCAGTTGCCAGGTGCCTGGAGAAGGGACTGGAGAAAATGGAAAATAGTGGGAGAATCGAAACTATCCATACTACCACATTGCCGAGATCGGCTAGAATACTGAGAAGAGTCCTGGAGACCTGAAGGGACTTGCTGCCACACAAACTCCAGTGAAAATCGATCAGCTAACGTTAGTGTGAAAAACTCGCAAAGAGAAAGTAGTAATAATTACACGTCTAGGCATGACCGGGTGGAAAAGGTGACCCACTGGTAATTATGCAAGAAATTGGAATTTGACCACACTATTAGATGGTATATGCACAAACCAAACTTTTTCCATAAGATTATCAGCGATTTTGAGACAAAAACTGATGATCAAATCCTTGCCAGAAGATCAGACCGAGTGCTGATCAACAAAATAAAAAGAACTTGTCATCTAGTGGATTTTGCTGTTCCAGCGGACCACACACAAAAATAAATAGATAAATAAAATAATAAATAAACAATAAAAATAGATAAACAAATAAATCAAATAAAAGAAAGCGAAAATATTGACAAATAGTTGGACATTGCAAAAGAACTAAAAAGAAAACTGCAAAACATGGGGATGACGGTGATGTAGTTAGTACACTTGGAATGGCTCCCAAAGGTTTGTATAAGAGACTGGAGGAACTGGAAACCTGTGAAAGAATCGAGACCATCCTGACCATCTAGATCAGATCATTATTAAGATCGGCTAAAATACTTTGCAGAGTCCTGGAAACCTGAGAAGACTTGCAATCACTCAGACTCCAGTGAAAGACCACCAGCGGACGCAAATGAGAAAAATTCGTCAAAAGTGAAAAATAACAATCAAAAGATCAGACCTAGTTTTAGCAAAAAAGAATTTATCATATAGTGAATTTTACTGTTCGGGAGGATCACAGATTGATAGTGAATAAAGGCGAAAAATTGGAAAAATAGATAACTGAAAAAGATGTGGAACATGAAGGTGACAGGGACACCTGTAGCAGTTGGGGCCAACGAAAATATCACCAAGATCCTGGAAAATACACTGAATGAACTAGGGATATTGAAAAAACACGGTCTCTATTTTATAATTTTGTGGTTTGAAATGATACTAGATTGAACAATGTTTGGCATTTACATACAAAATAAAAAAGACGTCGGATAATTTTTGAATCAAGTATCGTTTCAAACTACAATACTATAAAACGGAGACTTGACTTTTTCTCAACATCACCTTATTTGGTCAGATTGGTGCTGAAAAGTTACTCACACATACACACACACACACACACACACACACACACATATATATATATATATATATATGAACTTAGACATTCCTCCAGCAACACAATCAACAAAAAGAAATTCGCTGACACTGAGTAAAAAGTAACGTTGTACTGTCTACCAAAAGCAAAAGACAAGTTGTTCTAGGGCCAAAGTTTCATTGTTACAAAAACAAATTATATTAAAAACTTAAAAGACACACGAACCTTTGATCATTTTTTTTTTTTTTCACGCGTTTTATTTTCATTTGTTATTTTATTCTTTTTTAGTAGTTTCTCACGCTTGAACACCGAAATGGAACACAACATTTGTAATTCTACAACATTATGTCCGCCAGTATACGCTTTCTATGTGAAAATTTACAGAAGTCATTACTCGTATCGTCGACGACAAGTTTTCACGACTACCATGTTATTGACAACGTTTTTTTGTTGTTTTTTTTTACAATTTCATAGTAAAGCCTTCATTTATGTATGGTTGGAGAAGCGGTAGGTAATATTTTGCTATCTATTACAATAAATAAATAGATAGATTCGTACCCTGAAAAGGGCTGAACGCTTCTTTCGCGATTTCGTGTCAACTCTTATCTTTTCTAACTACACGCATTTTAATCGAACGACAATTTTTTTTCTTTTTATACATTGTCGTGTGACGTCTCATTAGTATTCAACATTTTTGACAGAACTTCACCCAACAGTGGTAGCATATTTTAAAGTATAAAAAGTACAGCCTTCTGCAACCATAAGTTTTTTAGATAATTGATTCAGTCCTGGCTTAAATGAAATGAAAAATTCAACCTCATTAGATTTTCATGCTGACGTCATCAGTCGTGCGATGTTTTGAAAATTAACAGATTAGAGACAATTTTAAACACTGAAAAAAGTGTAATATTACGGACGGGCGCTGTCACTGAAATGCAGCGGTCTCAAGGTTGGAGAAGGTGCGAGCACATCAGCTGTCATCAGACATGGGTCTGACGATCAAAAATGTCACGAACCTCGCTCGTGCAGGCAGAGTGACCGGTAGAGTTCAAGCGGGATTTTAAGATAATCACGCGTGAACTTTCACGTACTACACTACTATTTTCACTGGTGATCATCGAACCTTCGAATTGAGCCATCAAATCGCTATATAAGGAAACCAAGTGGCGAGATTTTGGCAGTTCAAGGCAAGTTTCTAAACAGGTTCAACAGAGGTCCATGACGCCCCGACCCATGTCATCCCCAGCCTGTCAGCAATTCGACTGATATGAAGGTATCAACAAGCCAACGATAACGACGCCGCCATCATCGTCAAGAAGAGGAGAGTGAACCTTTCTACGTACGCTAGCTGAAGTGTGCGGAGGGAAAGGAGACGTTTGATAGCGACAAAAAAAAGTAGAAGGCGAGGAAGGACGCTATTGAACAGAGAAGGCCAGGAAGAACGCTACTGAACAAACCTTTTTAACTACAGTTCGCTGTAGTCCCCAAGAATAAAAACGACTACTATTTTCTTCCTTGAAATTCAAATTTTGAGTTTTTCTTTTCTGCGAACTCCTTTCTTTCAGACACAACATATTTTGGTCCTATTCTACAAAAGTATTTCAGCGGAAAAGCTTTCATTACTGAAGAGAGAGCATCGTGTGAATTTACCAAAATGTTTCTGGAATGTATTTTTATTTTTTTCCTTCTCTGCGAAAATCGCAATAAAAGTTTAGGCATTTTCTTAAGAACCAAAATTTAGGATGGTGAAAACGAAAAAGTTTAACTTGATTCTCGTAGGACCTTTTTAGGCTTGTGGATATCCTTATAATTCCGTTAAGGGACAGAATTATGTTATGGGTTTGGTTAGAATCAAATACCTAAAAGTTCAACATTAGTGGTCATATAAGAAAACGGCCGAACGACAGAAAAAAACATTAGAAAAACATTAAGATATCAAGATTTTTGACAAATCCGGGCTGTCTTAAATGAAATGATTTACTTGTTGTTTTTTTTTCCATAGATGCTTAAATGTTAGCAGGGAATGGGAGTACTAAAGATCTAGTTGATAAGTTATACTGTTTGACTGTCAAAGGAGTCTAAACTTGGATAAAGCTCAAGATGAAGGTTTTCGAAAATCTTCTAATACGTTTCGTTATAGATATAGAAATTTGATATTTGTTTCACCAGGCAATTCTAACGAAAGTGGAAGTTTCAAATTAACGGATATGCATTTGAAGTTCAGGGTGAAATTCTGAGTGCATAGGATTGTTCGTGATTGTACCAGAGCAGGGATTATGTGAGTGCAGTGCATGCACGAGCGTAGAGCTTGTATGACTATCAGTGCAGTGATTGTACGTGTTCATTGATCGTAGGAGTAAAGTGACTGCTCAGGCGCAGCAAGTGTTTGAGTTCAGTGGGTGCAAAAGTGCCATGATTGTACGAGGGATATCAGTGTGACTATGTGTGTATAGTTATAGTAAACAGGACATCAATTGAAAGAAGCGCTGGGACCAAACAATTGCAGTTTTGTATTAGATAGATAGATAGGTAGATAGATATGAATAGACTAAGAGATGCGAACAGATTAAGATAGATAGATAGTTTGGAGGACCTGCCGAGAGTGATGGATGATAGGGACCGATGGAGAGAGAAAAAGAGAGTCAGGGAAATCCGTGCTCTCGGCGAGACTTGATGATGATGATGATAATATATATATATATATATATATATATATATATATATATATATATATATATATATATTTCTCTAAGAAAAAACAACGAAACCAATCACAAAGGATTATAAATTTATTTCCATCCTGTTACGTAAATGCGTAACAGGATGGAAATAAATTTATAATCCTTTGTGATTGATTTCGTTGTTTTTTCTTAAAGAAATTATTGCTCTGTATTATTGGTACATTGAGCTCTTTACCAGGAAGATTTAAATATTCATTCATGAATAATTTCTTGTCCTGATGGAATTACTCCCAACTCCGGTTTAACTGGACTAAGTATACCTATATATATATATATATATATATATATATATATATATATATATATATATATATGAAAATTATGCAGCAATTGTAAAAGACTGTTTTTTTTATTTTAGTAAAAATGTTGGGCTTTAAAGACCGAACTTTTTTTTGTTTTTTATTGTTTTTGAGAAGCTACTCAAGTATTTTTTAATTTTACCTATCATTATCATCAACATCATTGTGCTGAGAATACGAATTTCTTGGGTATCTGTCTCGTTCCTATTGTCTATTGTTACTGATAGGTTCTCTAGACAGCATACTGTGTCCCCACAAAGTGTGTCT
>OY757909.1:420000-542500 GCA_963585895.1 Sepioteuthis lessoniana
TCGATAAGAAAATTTTTCAAAAAGATGCCATTAAAAAATTTCTAAAACATTATTCTACTTGAATAGCCAGCTGATTGTATCACTTGCAGAGAGGTAAGGTACCCCTCTGAAAAGGGAACCTTAGGTATTAAACTAAACTGAATCTAACAGTAAGGGTCTACTTTTGGAGTTCTGTAGAGAGTAAAATAACCCTTTATTACCATAATTCCCAGGTTCAATCTGACTCAGAGTTTTGTACCTATTAGGGTCCCATCTATGTGTCAAATAGATTTGTTTGAAAAGTATTCGTATTTTATAGGAATGTGTGCAAAAAAAAAACAACTCGTAAGAAACAACTACATAAAAAATATAAATATGAATGAACAATTAACGTGATTCTCTAACCTCTAGGCAAAGAACTACCCTAGACAAGTCTACCTGTCGTTAAAATCAATCAATCAATAAATCATTTGCTACCCAGGTTCATCGAGTAGTATCTGTGCACGATCGCTGTTCGTGGCATTAATTACGGTTTATTACCAAAAACATATATCCCTATTATACTTGTTTGTATGTACATACGGAGCACGTTCCAACCTAGGATTAGAGTGTAGTATCTGTACCCAATTGTCGTGCCCCAACTGACGTCTATTCATCATATCATCATCATATCGTGCTGGTAGCACGGATATCCCTGACCCTCTCTCTCCACTCCTCCCTATCGTTCATCGCCCTAGGTAGGTCTTCAGGACAACATCCTGTATCCTCACATAGCTGCTGAATGTACGTTCGAGCTGGTCGCCCTGCTTTTGCGCGGCCATGTGTGGGGATCCATAAGAGTACATCTCTTATGAGTTCATCTCTGCTTCTCCAGCAGTGTCCTGCATGTCTGGTTCGTCTAACTTGAATAGTTTTCGTGATAGGGGGCAGGTGGCCGTACAGTTGGTGTCTTGTGGGGTCAGTCTGAATTCAACGTATTTGTAAATGTGTATGCGGGACACTGCTGGAGAAGCCAGGACGAACGCACAGGTAAGTTCTCCTATGAACTCCTTCACGTGGACGTGCCAGTGTTGGCTGTCAAGCAAGAACCTACCTACAACAGCTCTGCGCGAAAACAGGATGTGGTTTGAAAGACCTGCCGGGAGCAGTTGATGATAGGGACGGATGGAAAGAGAGAGAGAGAGAGAGAGAGAGAGAGAGAGAGAGAGAGAGAGAGAGAGAGAGAGAGAGTTAGGGAAATCCGTGCTTGTAGTGCAACTTGATGATGATGATTAAGATATTAAAAATATTTCCCAAGACTGGAAATAAAATAACATTTCTTTTTTCATTTATGTATTTTCTCACAGCTATGATATTAGATTCCTTTAACAAGAAGAAACGAAGAAAACCAGGCTCAATTATAAATAGATATGTAAATAGATATTTAAAAATTCATTATACTGTTCCTTTTTTCTTGGTTCTAAATGAATAACGACTAAAGCGCCGAAAGGAGCTCGAATTTTCAGTGCAACAATTGTAAAAATCTACATTTTAATTATGTGACAAGAAATGTCGAGAAACTGGTTTCTTGTGTCCTCAAACCTAGTGATTCTAAACGTAAGCCCTAAAGCCTATAAGTACACCTGAGAAAGAAGAATTCAAAGGGAAGTATTTACTGGATGACTTCTCTTTCTATTCTGTCTTCTATTAATATCTACTGACCCTCCTAATTCGTTTACCTATCCTTTTGTGATTACCTTGCACACTCACTTACGCGCGTATTCATGTATATATATACCTATACGCTACCAATGCTCGCACACACTCGCACGGATACACTCATCCCTACACGCATATACATACATATATGCTATGCCTAAACGCAGACATATTCATGCATATATGCTCGCACCTACAGGCAGATATGTGCATCAAGGGACAGAAGACTATAAGACTATAAGGGTCACAAAACTTGACTTAGTATAGATAAGACTTACAAATCAGGAAGGTATGTCTACCCCAAAAATCAGCATTTAGAATCTTGACTTTAACTTTAGGTCAGATACCGATCTATGACACAGGTAGGAAAGCTGTATTTCAATCACAATGTAGGCCTGAAGATATTTTTTTCGCACGAAAATATCTCAAGATATGGTGTTACATGTACAAAGCGAGAAAATAAAGAGAAACAAAACGAAAAGATAGAATAACTTATTCTTGCATTTTTTCTTCTTTAACATTAAAACTTTTGACCGACAATGATTTAAGAATCTAGAATTATGCAACGTACGTAAGCAATTGAGGACACAAATGCCACATTTCTTATCTTATTAAGTTTATAACCCCAAAGCAAGTACTGCTGTCTATTACAAAAAAGGTCAGTTTCAATCATCGTAGAAGGTGACAAGAAATGTCGAAAGCAGGACTTCTCAAAGCGGTCCATATAGACCCCTAGGGGTGAATAACATTTTTGTTGGGCAAATAAAAACATAGGAGTCCACAGGGATTAATTTGCTTGTTTGCATTCTTAAATCACCTTATGATAAAGGAAAATACAAATATACACACATACAGTCGTTCCCTACGATCCGTTTACATGATTTGTCGTTCCCATACGATCTGTTCAAAATATACAGGCCATTTAAATAAATAAATAATATTGAAGTAGAAAGTTCAAATCTTAACATTTTTTATAGAAGAATTTATTGAAATGACATTTGATCTTGAAAGAGAATATCTTTTGTGTCCGATGGCCAGTCACATTATTTTTATCGTTTTACTCTTAAGCATTCTTCAAGCGTCTGTCATGGGGCAACCAACCCAATATCTAATGAAATCTTATATCTAATCCACCAGTATTTGTTGTTATCGTTGTAATATCTATCCGATCTGCAGTTCTTGGAAGATGATTTCAAAATAAGAAACGGTCAGTTCTTATTTTCATTATCAACATGATTCTTCACTGATCTGGTGTATTCTTTGGTCTACTTGACCCAGGATTTGAAATCAGTTCATCTACAGAAGCAAATAAAATAAAATGTAAAAATGGTAGATAAGAAATGCAGTTTTTTTCTTGTTATGGTGAAGTCATGCCTATTTAAGAGATAATCTTTTAAATTTCTTTCCCTCAAAATATGCCATTAATTTTTATTTTTGCCATTAATTATTCTTTTGCAATTAAATTTTTAGACATGAATTTTTGGGACTATTAATTTTTATTTTTTGGCTCTATTTTTTATCATGAATTTTTATTTTTGCCATTTATTTTATTTTTGTCATTAATTTTTGGGATTAAATTTTATTTCGATTTTAAGTCTCTCATCATATGAGATTCTTTCAGGAATTCATATATCAGGAACAATTCCATTTAAACCTGTTTTCTTTCTTTTATTTTTTGTTTCGTTTTTTTTTCGGTCACTATAGTCTTTGGCCTTTTCAGATGTTTGTCACATCCAGTAATCCTCTTATAATGTCGAACGAATCCGTTTATTTGATTGCTCTAAAGTGGAGTGGTAGTATTTGAGTGGGATACATCTTTGGGTCAAATAGATCTGTTTAAAATTTATTCATATTCGATAGGACCATGTGTAAAAAATCTCTTTTGTAACAACTACAGAAACGATGAAAATATGAACTCGCAATAAACGTGAATCCCTAAACTCTAGTTATAAAACAACACTAGATGGGTTGATATGCTGTCAAAATCGATTGATCAATCATCTGGTTCGAGAGAAACGTTTCTCACTCGCTTTAAAGTCAATTGTATTTTGACAGGCGATTGATGAACGAATAAAAGAGAGCAAGAAACTGAAATTCCTTGCATTTGTGTCAGATTGACGTGACAAACAAAATACTTTTCCTTTAGAAAAGAAGTCAAGAACCTACTACCTTTTCAGGAAAACGAGGAACGAACGAGAATTTATCCGCCCTTTCCTGTCGAGAAGGGACATATGAAGAGTTGTATTTTTTGTTTCACTCTCCACTCTCTGTACAGTGGTCAGACGCTGATAATAAATCACACATTCCGCTGACCACAAGACACGCAGTCATTTCTACAGTGAGTACGTTACTTAGGTCGTTTTAGTAACTCGTGACATAGAGAACGGCAGTCTATCAAATTGTCTATTAAATTGTTGGTGGCTCGATATCGGTATGTAAGATTAAAAACAAAACACACTCATTGAAATTGATGGACTTTAAATAAATCAAAACTTAAAAAGTTTAAAGACGTTAGCATACAATTTTTGTGGCCCGCTGAAAGTTGTTTTTCCTTGAAAGAATTACAGGTCACGTCTGTGACAGGAGAACAAAAAATAATCAACCTTTGAGTCTGATATACTCACATTAGACAAACCATGAAAAATGTCAATTATAGTTACAAATCAACGTGTGATTCAGATGATAGATCTGACAGATCTGAGTGTCATGAACAGCAGATGTACCTTTGATAACCAGCATGGAGGAATTGCGAATGTTGGCTGTTTAAATTTCAGGTGTACTAACAAAAACCAAAGAAACGATGCATCTGAGACAACAGAAGAAAAATTTGACTGGAGAAGATAAAAACAGTTATTTTAAAAGCAATCCTACACAAAGAGGTTATCGAAAAAATGATCGAATTTTGAGTAGAATCTGCTAAATTTAATACGACAAGCTAAAAACTTGCCGACCAAGCTTGAATAACTTTGAAGAAAGGGTGGTTTCCTGACCTCGAAGTATAAAAAGTATGTGGACTGGTAAATAGTGAAGAATATGCGCAAGAGTCCACTAAACTAGCTGGAATTGAAAATATTTAAAACCAAAATATCATGGAACCGATGAACATAACGCGACTGTTAGTACAAGAAGAAAGAAAAAATGTAGAGTTGATAAAAAAAATCATGACGGAAAAGAAGATTACTTTACCATCCATAAGGAATCCCGACTGGAAAAAAAGTCAAGGTAGAAACCGCAAAGATAAATAAATTATTTAAAAAACAACCCAATAGACATCAACGAATTCAATGATCAATCTACGAAGGAGCAAAACTAGTCAGTGATAAAATTGACTGCTCTCAAATTAATTCTAACAGAAAGACAAAATTTGGATGGGAAATGAGTCTAGAAAGACAAATAAAGAAACTGTGACAACAAGCGAAAGTACACAGATAAGAAAAATACATAAGAACACACTAGAAGGAAAAGACCAAAAGAAGACAACAGCAAACAAAACCGACAATACAACTGGAAGAAAATGATCAAAAGATACTGGTGAAAGAAAAGAGACTCAAAGATACCGAGTCAGGGTCAAGCAATAAAAACAAAAGAAGACCTTAAAAATCATCATCATCATGTCGCGCTGGTAGCACGGATATCCCTGACCCTATCTCGCCACTCCTCCCTATCGTTCATCGCCCTAGGCAGGTCTTCAGGACAACATCCCGTATCCTCACATAGCTGCTGAATGTATGTTCATGCTTGTCGTCCTGCTTTTGCACGGCCATGTGTGGGGGTCCATAAAAGTACATCTCTTATGAGTTCGTCCCTGCTTCTCCAGCAGTGTCCTGCATCTATGTTTCGTCTAACTTGAATAATTTTCGTGATAGGAGGTAGGTGGCCGTACAGTTGGTGTCTTGTGGGGTGTTGTGGGGTCGAAGCAAAATTCTGCCAAGTTTGTAGAGAATGTACCAGGAGAAATCAATAACCAGATGCAAATGAAACAAAACAGTTTTGAAGCAAGATATAGGAACAAAAAGAATATAATAGAAAGATCTAATGATAGCTTACATAAAAGGACTTGAAGAAAGCTTTGGAAGAACATACACTTGACTAAGAGCAACACTCAAGAAAGTACGAAATTGGAAAATACCTCGCTATTATAGCTTACATGGCTTACATAGATTCTGGTCTATAAAATGACCTTGTATTACATATCGGCTTGCGGTGAAGTCGGTTAAATAGCTACATTCCACTGACCACAAGTCACACAGCCTTGTAACTCACTGGGCAACAAAAGAACAGAAGTTTTATGGTGACCACGCAATCTAAGTCGTATTAGTGTCGAACACGTTACAAAAGCCAATTTATTAACACGTAACACAGAAAATGGTTCACCTCTAAGAAACTTGAAAAAAATGTTAAAAAAAGAGATTTTCATGTATCGATTTGCTTCCACCATTATACGACCACGTTGTCAGTCCTTGTTCTATTGTGGGCAACGCAACAACAATTCAAGATAGAAATGAAAGATTCCATAAATATCATTAGCAAGAATTGGAGCGTTGAGTTCAGAGGATATCACTTGATCGCCAGAAAGAACTATCAGATTAGTTTGGTACGAAAACTTAACGCCCAAATAATAAGGATAAAAATAAAGCAAAAATTGATAATGCGCTGATAAATAGTGTAGGTTTTGTGGTGACAGAGATGAAAAAATTACTCACATAATAGGCGAATGCAACAAACTTATTTAAGGAATTAGGTGGTCAACAGGGAATTGTGCAAGGGATTAAAATTTGACCATAATGACAAATTGTATATGCACAAAACCAGAATCTGTCAGAGGAAATGAGATGAATAATATTCTCTGAGAATTTGAGATACAAAAGGATCCCCTAATCCCGGCAAGTAGATCAGACCAAGTGTTGTTAACAAGAAGAAAAGAACTCAGGATCCAGTGAGAGAGACCATTGGTTTAAATTGGTGTGAAAATCCCGAAAGGAGAGAAAATAATAACACAAAACAGAGGAAATAGAAACTAACTATAACAATGAAAAACTGTAAGAGGAATTTAAGAAATAAGAAAACAAAAATAGGAAGGAAAAAAATGATTACATGAATACTTCAGAAAATATCTAAAGATGTTGCACCTGAAATCACATAGACAGAGATGCGCAGAGGAAATCTAAAAAGGGAAACCTAATAGCAAGCCTAAGCAACACCATGAGAACCAACTAAATAAACACAGATATTACTGGCTGGTATGATAACTCAACGAGTAAAAAAAAAAAAATAATAATAATAATAATAAGTTCGTAGTAAGACTCAGACGTAAATTATCTTATACCGCATGGCAGATGCACGTGAACACCTTGTGCATTCTAAATATACTTATCCCCTCCCGTAACTGCCTTAAGATTCAACGGTAACAGCGACGGCCGCTGTTAACATTAGAATCGATGCAAGTTCTATTTAACTGCTTTTATATTTGCTTCGTTATCGTTAAGTGTTTGGGTGACTGAGCAAACCTGTATCCATGAAAACATGTTTACAGCCGCCAGTTGCTATTTGGCCTTGGGCGAGAAGATTCAGTTACATCTAATGCGTGTGCGCGTTTGTTTTTGTTTGTCTGTTTTTTGTTTTGTTTTAAGGCCGTTCGGCTTTTGTCTAGTTTTGTTCTCGACGTGTTTCTCTTTTTTCTCTTGTAAGAACTTTTTTTCTATCTTTTTAATAAACTGTGATTGTCACTTATATCACGGACGTTTGCGTTGGTGGAAAGTTTGCAACGACCCGTGGGACGATCTGCTCAGTATTTTCATTTTGATATAGAAATGAATGCATTTATTTCTGCCTACCGGAAACCGATTATCTAACCCTACATTCAATTCTTAGCCAAAATCCCGAATGAACTGTCGATGGGGCTTAGAATACGCTGATCGTAACCCCTGAGAGAGGTAAGACACCCTCTCCAGAAAAATGTTGTCCAGGTATGACACTTAACTACACCTGACAATGAAGCTCCAGTTCTTGAGATCTAGGGGGTGTGAGGTACCCTTTAAAGGCCATAACTCCAGGGCCCATTCTGATCTAGACTGGTCATACTTGTTAGGGTACCAAGTATAGAGCAGTTTTTAAGTTATATGTATTCGATTGGACCGAGTGCAAAAAAATCTATTTTGAAACAACTGGAGAAAAATTGTAAATATCAGCGTACAAAAACAAAAACGCACTTCCCAAGCCTCTCAGCATAAAATACTTCTTGATAGGTTGACATGCCGTTAAAATCAATCAATCAAAATTGCAAACAAAGAATGTTTTTACGTGTGAAGGTAAGTAATTTCTAAAAGAGCCCAGTTCCGTCAATGTATTTGATTTGCTTTGCTTTGCTTTGCTTTGCTTTCATGGCACATCAACCATTGTTGGTTATTTAATGGCAAATCTTGTTTTTACACACACACACACACACACACACACACACACACACACATATATATATATATATATATATATATATATTAGACATATGATTTGTAAACATATTTTGTAGATACATTTTTAAACGAACCTAAACTCATTTGTTTGCACGCATTTGAATAGTTTCAAGTATTGCTGGGTAACAGTAACAACATCATAACAGTCATTTGTTTGGACACGTTTAGAGAGATATACGTATGATTTGTAAGTGAATAGTTTGTAGGTAATTCATTTTTAAATGCGTTAGAACTAACTTTTTTGTACTCTAGTATTGCTATTGTTTCTACGCAGTTAAATGGTTTCAATTATTGCTATCTAACACAAATAATTCTGTTAAATATTAATAATTAATTTGCATACAGTGAAATGGTGACAAGTATTTCTATTTAGCACTAATTGTTCTATTCAATACCATTCATTCGAACGTAGTTAAATGGTTGCAAGTATTATTATGTATCACTTACAATTCAATTAAACATTAGTCGTTTATTTACATTCTGGTAAATGATCAAACAGTTCTCTTTGACCCACTGATAGGAACCAATCAGGTGCTACTACTCCGGGTCAGAGTGGATCTGGAAGTAATGGCAATGAAGGGGTACTCCACATTCCCCAAAGCTCTAAGACTGGGATCTTACCGTACGATGGTTTAATGTCATATCCAGGACACTCTTTGGAGGAGTCTTAACCCTCTGCAGAGATGCAGTTGGTGTATTCTACATCCCCAGCCGACTCGACTAAGTGTATTTAAGAAAGGGTTTCACAATGAGCGTATAGCGTATGGAGAGTTGCTGACTTGAATCTCACAAATAAAAGAAACATGCTTGGCCCTACTCCATAAGTCAGTAAACAGTACTAACATACAGGGCTGGTGCGTACTATCCACGAACCCCTTCCCTCGACCGGAAGGATGGGTTTCATATATTTCCTTTGAATATTTCTTTATGAAAATTTACATGTAATTAAGTGGTTGCCCCTGTATCTTAGATTCGGCAAGGGAAGGGTGGATCATAGATTTGGAGAAAGGCATGAGAACCTAGCACTGGCTGTCCCACACACCTTCATACTGAGTTGGGATGTGATTTAAGCCCCTTTTTGCATAAGTATTTACCCAACCCCTCCGCACGAGCAGGATGTGACACAAGGTCAATTTTTTAAACGGAGTTTAACAGGTTTGAATTCAGAACTTTCCTTCTCCTAAACTGGTAGCCATACCAAGGTAAAAGAGCCAAGTCTGCCCAACTATTTAGCCATAGCCGGAGGAAGAATAATTGGAATCATATAAGCGCTATAAAAAATGCAAAACAACCCCGTCCAAGATTGACCGTATCCATTTTCAATGATGATAACCAATATACAACGAACACTTCCTTTTTTGTGTAGGGGATTACACGAGTAGGTGGGTTCAAAGAACTTAAATCCAATTCTCCCTTGAATGCCTTCTCCAATAGTATCAACACAATGTGAAATGCAAACGGGTTTTGAACATTAGGTTGCCGTTTTCATTTCCACAACGATAACAGCTACACCAGAGATATAGATCAGTGAACTTGTACCTGTTGTGAGCAGAAAGTTTTCAGAGTTCTGTTTGTGGTGTCTAAGGGGTTAGCATCGAGAGCAGTGGTAGGAACTAAGTATTGAGTATCTAGGTTGCTCAATATATATATATATATATATATATATATATATGCGTGTGTGTTTGTTTTTCGTTTTCCCCACCACGAGCGAAAATGTTAAATAATCTGTTAAATGTAAAACCCCACGATATATGAGTTGTCGCAAAAATGTTCGCGACCAATCGCAGCGGGTATCGGAATCCACCCACTGATCCCACTCTTTTTTGTTTAGTAAGTAGGTAGAGTCTGGAAGACGGATATCCGGTAGAACAGAAATATGAAAGCCGAAAAAGATGTCATTTGCTGAAAAGTTTATTTGTCTGTATAAACGGTTACGTTTTTTCAGGATTTTTCAAATGAGGTTAAGTGAAGGTCGATCCCTGGGGAAATGATTAGATCTACAGACATCTGTAAATAACTGAGAATTCCATTGAAATAGAAAGAGGAAAATGTTGATTATTTGTGAGAGGTTACGGAATGGAGAATAACAAAAATTGTCAAGAGCATAAATAGTCCAAAGGAGACATACACGCGTGGGCTGGACACATTCCTATATTGCGCGTGTTTCTTTCTTTCCTTATAAATATACACACGCGCGCGCGCGCGCGTGTGTGTGTGTGTGAAGTGAATCAGCGTCCACGTGAAAGCTAACAAAACGGAGTACATGTGTTTTATATGAGAATGAGCTATCTCTACTCAAATGGCGGTCCTCTGAAATTTGTTGACAAGTTCACGTAGTAGACGGCAGTAGTGTCTCATTCGCTGAAAGTGATGTTAATATGTGCCGAGCGTGGGAGTGGACAGCTATCGATAGGCTATCGACCATATGGAAGTCTGATCTATCCGATGAAATAAAACGTGATTTCTTTCAAATAGCGGTTGTGTTAATACTACTGTATGGGCACACTACATGGACGCAGACAAAACGCATTGAAAACAGTTCGACAGGAACTGTACAAATTTTCTACGAGCTATATTGAACAAATCCTGAAAGCAACACCCCACGAAATAGCAGTTATACGGCTACTTATCTCCCATTTCTAAAACCATCAAAGTAAGACGAACAAATGCTGGACACTGCTGAAAAAGCAAGGACGAATTGATAAGTGAGGTTCTTCTATGGACCCCTAAACATAGACGCGCCAGTGTTGACCGACCAGCAAGAACTTATCTCCATCAACTCTGTGTGAACATAGGATGTAGTATGGAAAACCTGTCAGGAGCGATTGATGATAGGGATCGATGGATAGAGAGAGTCAGGGAAATCCATGCTAGCAGCCGACATGAGGATGATGATGATTTCTTTGAATTGAGTGAAAAGTTTGCAGACAAAGCAAAAGTACAAAATCTTTTTTGTAGCAAAGATAATATTAGCCAGGGCGTCGATATTAACGAAGTATAGCAGTAATTTTTAGCTTAAAATCAAAGACATATTTTGTAAGTAAACATTCTTTTGTGCAAGTATGTAACTATGAGAGAGGAAATGTAATAATGCCTTAAGAATATTTAAGTGAACTGCTGCTAATAGTACAAATATAAATGTAAACATTCGTTTTGCTTATGAAAAATTAAACGAGATGAAAGGATGCGCATTCTCGAAAGAAAAGAATGTAGATTTTCACTCAAAAGAAATAACCAGACAAGCATTTGAGTAATACAATGCTAATTAAATAAGTTTCAAGACTTTTTTTCGTATGGGCACTTTTATTGATAGTACACACATGAAACTCTTGTCCTCCAGCTGCAATGCACTTGTTGTACTGTTCCAGCAACTTCTGGAAGGCCCCATGGAAGTTCTCTTGTGTTAGTGTGTCAATGACCTTCGTCACAGTCTCTTTCATCTCCTCAATTGTCTCATAACGACAGCCTCTAAGTTTTTCCTTGAGCTTAGGGAATTACCGAAAGTCACAGGGAGCGAAGTCTGGACTATTGGGAGGGGGAGGAACTGTCTTAATGCCCACGTTGGTCAAATAGTCTGTGACAAAGATGGAGTTGTGGACTGGTGCATTGTCCTAATGGAAATGCCACTGAACCGATTTGAAGAGAGCTGGCCTCTTTCGACGGAATCTCTTCCTGAACTCCCTTAAAACCTCAACATAGTATTCCTTGTTGACTGTCTGTCCAGTGGGAACCCAGTGCATGTAGATCATGCCAGTGCTGTCAAAAAAGGGATCCTCAAAAGTTTGTGGTTAGATTTGCTCTGTCTGCCCTTCTTGGTTCTGGGAGAGCCAGCATGCTTCCACTGGGAACTCTGTCTCTTGGTCTCTGGGTCATAGCAGTAGATCCAGCTTTCATCGCAGGTCACCAGAGCATCAAGAACTGCGGAATCTGAATTGATTATCTCGACCATCTCCCTGTAGTCATGACAACGTATTTCTTTCTGATCTTCTCTGAGCACCCTTGGGACAAACTTCGCGCAAATCTTCCGCATCTTCAGTTCCTCGCGAATAATTATGTGTACAGTTCCCACACTGACATCAAACTGTGTACTAATTGTCTCTGTAGACACACGACGGTCCTTGTCCATGAAATTCTTTATTTGTCCAATCCACTCTGGTATTCTGACTTCCTTAATCCTCCACCTCTCATCATCCCTCACAGACTCCCTGCCTTCCTTGAATCTCTTATGCCACTCAAAAACTGATGATCGATTCATGCAAAATAGTCGAAAAGCAGTCTGAAGAATTCCATACGTTTCTCTGGCATTTTCCCAAGTTTAAAACAGAATTTTATTGCATATCGTTCTTCTAAAGTGTCCTCGCGTCCAGATTGCACTTTTGAAATTTAGCAGCTGTGACAATCAGGCTTTAGTTGGGTGTATTCCAATTCCTGCTGTAGCTGTTCATTTGAACCTGAAATCGTAAAAAAAGCAATAATATACTTAATTTTCAAGAGTTTACGACAATTTTAAATGCCTGTACAAAAAAAGTCTGGAAACTTATTGAATGACCCTCGTAATTCTTTACTTACGATTTGTTTTGTTCGTATAGAAAAATCCGTACTTACTGAAGAAATATTTAATTCTTCGTTTATCTCTACTATTTAGGTTGGCTCGAAATTATAAAAAAAGTTGATAATTTATCAAAGAACCTAATTTGTTAAGAAATCGTATTTTGATATTTTTGGAGGAAAAAGATTTTTTAAAATATTTTGGTTTTTGATTCTTGAAACTTTTCGCTGCAAGTTAAATATTGTTGTCAGCGAACTATCTCGAAATTTAAAAACTAGCGCAAATGCACCAATGGAAGAATAAATGCTAAAATACAAATACAAAAATTATAGCTTCTCGGGTCTATTTTTTTGCAATAAAATTAACCCTTTTTTTAGTATAGAAAGCAGTTGAATTCCCGCTGCATCTTCAGACAAAGAAATAATTATTATTTCTTTGTCTGAAGATGCAGATCTAACATTTAAGAAAATATCGGGTCTGCTGAAATAAATATTATTACAAAAAAATATAAGTAATCTTTAAAGGTTTTTCTTTTATATGGAATTATTTACTTTGCATATTAATTAATTATTATTATTATTATTATTTTACATTGAACCCTTTACTGGATTTTGAATGACATGGATATGGAAGAAAGAAAATCCTGAAATAGAATCGTTCCCACCATCGGTTGACTTGACGTTGGTTAATATATATATATATATATATATATATATATATATATATATTTGTGTGTGTGTGTGTGTGTGTGTGTGTGTGTGTGTGTGTGTGTGTGTGTGTGTGTGTGTGTATTTTATCCATCTATTGTTTGTTTCTCACACATTTTTATTGTAAGCCTTTAAGTCTTTCTGTGAGGTAAGTACGCGAACACAAACACACATACACACACATTCATTTAGATGGTTATGAACAGACCGTAATTGATAGATAGATAGATAGATATGTCTCAATGATAATGTTCGAGAGAAGCGATAGAAACTATATATTCATTTATGCATTTTTCTAACCACTCCGCAAAAGATAGGATGTGGCACAAGGTCAATTTTTACATGGAGCGAACTGATTTTTGATACTCCTAAATTAGTTGCCTACCCAACACGAAAAAATAGTCTGGCCTACTATTTACCCATAGTTGGGATGAGAAGAAAAATGGATTCATGCCTTTCCCAAGAATATTATTGCAAAGTGAATCATAATCTAGCTACGTCCAGGATTTGAACTCAAATAGCCGATTCCATTTTCTGCGACAATAACGATTACGATAAGTGTGCATATATATATATATATATATATATATATATATATATATATATATATATATATATATATATATATATATATATATATATATATCAGGTCTTCTCTTTATATATATATATAATGAGAAGATAAAGCGCAAGCAATACTACACAATTATCCCCATTACAGCTCTTCTTATCTTAAACATTTCAAAGATGCCCTTCCCTATTCGCAAGCAAAATCTCCACTGAAAACAATAAATTGATAAGACAAAGCGATAAACTTAAACAGTTCTCAGCATAGGGATATTCCCATACGCTAACTAAAAACAAGGAAACCAAAGCCATTTCTAACCCTCTGCAAGAGACCCTAAAACTAAGACCAAAAGTCATGATGAATCGTAACTCCCTCGTAACAACATTTAACAACACTCTCCTACCACAAGCACAAATAATCAAGAACCGTTGGGATATTTTGAAAGTAAACTTCAACTTAAAAGATATTTTTCAAGAACCAGGCATAATAACCATTCGACGACCAGATAACCTCAGAGAAACGATAAGTAGCAATAACATACGAAATAATAAAGCAACCTATTAGAAGTCCACAATAAAATCCTCATGTTATATTTCGAAAATCTATGCTGTAAGCACCTCAAATCAAACGACTCATGCAATAGTTTAATACTAAAAAACTTTTCAAAATTCACCACGAATCAAATTGCTGAAGCAAAAATTTATTTATTTATTGAACTGAACACACCGCCAAAAACAATACGTTGGAAAGTCAAAACAGTAATTTTATTTTAGATTAAATAAGTATGGTTAAAGAATCAAATCTGTAAATAATCGCAATTCAATATTTGTTGAACAACGCTTTCATTCTAATAGTCACGATTTTTACAAAGATGAAAAAATCCCCATCATAGAAAGACTTGATAAAGATATAAACATGAAATCAATATTTGAAAAAAAAACAAGACAGATGAAACGTTTGCGAAAACATATGCCATTTGGAATTGATATGAAACTCATTTACTCTGACTTGAAAGAAATTTGGGAATCATAAATATCTGTATAACCAGTTGATCAGCTAATACTAATTTGAAAGTTCCTCCTTCCAAAACAAATTAAAAACTAATTAGCTTGGTGCCTTCACTACAGATTTACATATTTGAGAGGTCAATTGAAGAAATTTGAATCAGAAAATACTTTTCATTCATTATAGGAACACGCCACGTAACCAGTACAATTTTCATCGTCTCTCTTGTGGCACATTAACTTCAAAAACGTTTTAAAAACTTTCTAAAACCTTTCTTTTGACAAAATGTTTTTCTCCTGACGATTTCTTCATATCCAAACTAGTTGAGAACTACATAAAATAGATATTCCTATTTGTCTTATGCCTTCTGTTCATTTATATATGTATATATATATATGGAAAGTTGGATAAATCAAACACTTTAAAACCGGTTAAGAACCGCGATATTCGTTCTTTTATTTCATTTTTAAGTACTTTCTCAAACTGATATCATGCCTCTAAACCGGTTTTAGAGTGTTAGATTTATCCAACTTTCCACATATTTCTATCATATTGTCAGATTCACCAGAATCTATCATTTCAACACGTACACACACATACACACACACACACACACACACACACACACACACACACACACACACACACACACACACACATACACACACACACGTATATCCTTAGAAGAAGATTTTATTTATACTTGAATAATTTGCTAACGTTAAACTTTAAAAAAATATTAAACTATCATCGGGGCAATCTTGATATGTTGCGCTGTATACCTCAATCCTAAGTCTGCAATATTTCATAAAACATTTTATTGTTATTTTGAAGAATAATAAAAGAAATGGCTTTACACTAAAAAATGTTAGAAGCAATGATATTCAGTCGAAAGGATAACATGTAGACTATGTAGATGATCTAGGGCTTTTTACAAATACAGCTGCCCACACCGAATCATTACTACATAGGCAACAACAAACAGCAGAAGGAATTCGCCTTTATGTAAACGGAAATAAAACAGAGTTAATGTTTTCAATGAGAAGGAGCCATCTCTACATTATCTGACAAGCCTCTGAAATTAGTAGAAAAGTTCACATAACTCGGTAGCAATATGTCATTTGCTGAAAGTGAAGACGTGGATTGCTGTCGACCGATTGTCAGTCATATTGAAGTCTGATCTATCCGATTAAATAAAACGGGAATTTTTCCAAGGTGTAGCATAGTTAATAGTACTGTATGGATGCACCACATATATGCTAATAAAACGCATAGAGAAAACGCTTAATGGGAGCTACACAAGAATTCTATGAGATGTTTTGAACAAATCCTGGGAGCGACACCCCACAAAACAGCAGCCATACGGCCACTTACTTCCTATCCCCAAAACCATCTAAGTAAGACGAACAAGATTTGCGGGACACTGCTGGAGAAGCAAGAACGAACTGATAAAGGACGTTCTTCTATCGACCCCTACACATGGATGCACCAGTGTAGGTCGACCAGCAAGAACTTACATCAGCTCTGTGAACTCACTTGATGTAGTTTGGAGGAGCTGCCAAGAGCGATGGATGAGAGGGACGGATGGAGAGAGAGAGAGAGAGAGAGAGAGAGAGAGAGAGAGACAGGGAAATCTTTGCTGTCAGTGTGACTTGATAATGATGTTGATAATGTTATTTAGAACAATAGTTTCAAGAAAACAAATCGATTCTCATTTGTCTTCGCCTCTTTGTAACCAAGGTAATCGTGAGAAAAAATAAGATTCTTAGAAATCAATCATTGTCTTTGGAATCTGCTGCTATTTTGAAATATAATCTATTTCACGAGATTAATAAAGGTGAAGGTCATCAATTTATTTTACTCAACGAGTTAGTTTTGCATAAAGTGCTGTCAAATTTACAGTTGCAAAAGACCATTCAGATAGATTATGTCATTATTTTCGTCGTTCATCATCATCATCATCATCAACAAGATGTGCCGAATGCACGAATTGCTTTGACTATCCCGTCATCAGTCCTTATCGGTCAATCGCTCACAGTGAGTCCTCTAGATATCACCCAGTGCCCGAACAGTGCTGATGAATGAAACTTTTTTCGGATCGGCCAACGCTGGTATGTCTATTTGTTGGAATCCATAGGAGCACGTTATTTAGGATTTCGTCCTTAGTTCACTAGTAGTAACCAGCATGTCTTGCTCGTTTTACTTGGTTTGCGAGATTGGCGGTAAGTGGTCGTTTTGAAGAGTGTGATGCTTCCAGAACTCGTCCAAAACAACTCACAGCATCCTTGCATAATTCCTATCTTGCTTTAGAGGGGTGCAGCCATATTGTAGTACTGACACGGGAATAGCTTGGAAGCATTCCTGTTTCATTATATCAGAGAGATCAAATTCGTTTATGGTCGATAACCGGTCAATAGCAGTTCATACTTTACCTGAGCGTATATTGTTATCACTCTCAGTAGATGAAATATTTCGGTCGACGTGTATGAACTGGCCAAGAAATACCTGAGCTGTGTTTTATCTGAGTTCACGTAAAGACCAATGTCTCTTGCTGCCTGCTCCAGGCTATACAGCAAAGAGTCGGCTTAAACAGGTGTATTTGCAAGAAGCTCTACTCTATTGATATTATTTTGTTATTTGTGTATTTGCATATTCACTCTAGATGAGCAGTGGTAATCAATGGAGATCGAATGGCAACAAGTCTTTTCAAATAGTCGGCAATTTTCTTAGCATTTGTGCAAGATCCAGATTTAGTGAGAATTTAAAAAACGGTTTACTTTCTTTGTTTAATGGCATATCAACCTTCGTAGGTTATTTAATGCCAAAATCTTCCTATTTAACCGATAGGGGGGATAAGAGGGTTCATATCTTTCCCAAGAGTATTTATCCGAAAGTGGATGTAATTGCGCGACTGGAGTTCGAACTCGTTTACTTCTAGGCGGCAGCTAGCACGTTAGCCATCACGCCACGATGCTCTTTGCCCCCACCCCAAAACCCAAAGAAAACGGTGCTATTAACTATTAAAATTTATTTAAAACAAAAGAATAAGATTGACCATGGTGTTGCCAATGAACAGCAACTTTTGCGCTTTCAGAATGTGGAAGTGGGCCAAGACAATAAGGCACTAAGAATTACCCCTATCACAAAGCAACAAGCAAAAAGGTGTTTGACACTAGCTCCTTTAACCGTTGAAAAGTAACTAAATTAGCAAGGAGCAATCGGAGTAATTCAACTAAAAGTCTACGAAACAGAAAATTCACTTGAATTCAACTGGACAACCAAACCCAAGAATCGGAATAAAGTCAACTAAACGTATAACTGAATTAAGCGAAACCTGAAAAATCAGTCCAGAATTCAGCGAAACAACAAAAAAGACTAAAATTCAAAGAACTTTATTTGCTGGATACTCTCTCCCTCAAACAATTTCCCGCAAATTACAACAAATTTGCAACACTTTATCGTTTCTATCTCTTCTTTTCTTTTGTTTCTCTTATATAAAATTTGTTTTCAAAAATTTGTTGTCTGTATTATCTTCTTGAATCAGAAAATTGCAGAACACACTGTTTGAAATTATCTACTAAAGCTCTGCTAAAAATATTTCACAATATATTGAAATATTGGTTGTTTACCCATATATTCCGGAATTTTTATTGTTATTTCCCTTTATAACAAGTGAACAAAACATTAAAAAATGTGAGTAACTATTACATATACATAATCATTTAATAATTCTATATCGTATCCAACAGTTCATTGTACTAAAGATTTTGTTAAATTAAAAACAGAACAGTAAAAAATTCTCTAAGTTTGCAATTATGCTTCCAACGATGAAATGAAGTTCATCAGTAGAACAACCCCGAAAAATGACGTTCTTACCAACTTATTTTCTATTGATACAAAACTCTTTTTCTTGTATGCCATGGTGACGTCAAACGAGTTGCATGTCATCTAGCCCAAACAAGCTGTTTTTCATTTATCTGACCATGGAAAGTTGTATCAAAACGTTAATTTTTAAAAATCTTTATTCTCCTTCGGAAACTTTCAACAGGCCTCTTTGTATCTAGATGTCAGAACCAGTTTTCTTCGCAGCCATTTAATCCGTTCTCGTTCAGAATATGTTTGGTTGAAACATTCACTGCATAAATTAAAAAAAAAAAAGATTCGTTTGCAACAATCGCTGGTGATTTTCTTGTGTCTCCATCATTCAATCTCCTAATAAAACAGTGTCCTGGGTATGAAACTAAACACCAAGTCTGCAGAATGTCGAGTATCTCTCTGTTGTCATTACTCCCTGGTCATCTTCTTTCAACATTCAACAGGTTCATTTATCAAACTAAATTAAATGAATACACCAGCTTAACTTGGATTCTTGCTTCTAACAATAGAATTATACGTCATCTACCAGAATTTCTTTTACAGGAAATCAACTTTAGTGACAAAATATTTGCAAATTAAAGAAGATTTTGATTACGAATGTTTACTAAATAGTCAAGGCAAAACTGAATACAATTCCTTTAAAGAGATAGTCTGAGGGTTCTTGCATTAGAATATATATATATATATATATATATATATATATATATATATATATATATATGTATTCTACTTTGGAGCTTTCGTCATATTTTCAGATATATAGAACAGAGTTTTTTTAAGTGATTTTTTCCATCCCCGAAAAAGTACTTTTAGTAGTGTTATGTTTAAAATCTGGTTATAAAAAGTAAAACTTTATCATAAAATCTATTCCTAACCATTACAGTTTTAAAAAATTCAGGACATTTCTGGAAACCATAGGGGTATTTTGTTTTAAATTAGCAAATAATTGAGCTAAAAAGAGATTTTTAAGATTGCATCACAATTTCGATGATTTGTGCACACAATTTTTACCATTAATTTTTCGTTTATACTGTCAAGTTCAAAACACCGTAACTTTTCAACTAAAAAATATAATAAAAACAAAGTTTAAAATACGTGTATTTACCTCAAAATTGGAGATTATGAATATGCACCGGTCCTGTTGCACTAACAATCTTCAAAAATAGCCAATGCTTGGCCCTAGCCCACTCTGTAGTACTTTCTAGGGTCCCATCTATAGGTAAAATAGGTCTGTTTGAAAATTATTAGTATTGGATGGGAATACCTGAAACCATATAAATGCAAAATGATTATCATAAGATAGAATAATCGATATTAGAAATGAAACCATTTAAATGTTATATCTCCGGAACTGCAACGAAAAACAAGTTTAATCATCTTAAAATAATATTATCATGAAACAATTTTAAACTGTCCCGAAACAAAAGTGTTTTTTCTTTTACTCTGTGATCATATATAGTTGTCAGTTGTATAATAAAAAACACCATTAAAACATTTCCTACTTTTTGACAATTACTTGAATTTCATGTTAGAAAAAATAATCAGTAATTGTTTGAATTTTACTTACAATATAGAATGAAATTTTTCATAGGTGTGTAGGCATTATATTGTGTATAGTAACATTTTTGACCAAAGAGTTTAAAAGTTGTAGTGGCTACTTATACATAAATATTTTATAAAGTTCATTTTTTTCCGAAGTCCCTAACTCTGAAAGTTTGGTTGATACTTGTCTTTTTTAAACATTTTCCTAAATCCTCAACTCAGTTTCAGGGTGTTGGCAATATTCTTGTAGCCTTGGCCCTCTTCATGTAACGCAACAATACGTCTTTTAAGATCCTCAGAGAATTCTTTGCCATGTGGTGTCTTGTTGGAACTTTCAGTGACCAGTATGAGAGAGTGTGAGAGCTGCATTACAAATTTGAACACACCTGCTCCCTATGCACATGGGCCAAGTCACACATGGGTCTAGTAACACTAATGAGTCACATGACATTTTGGAGGGAAAATGACAAACAGTACTCAATTTGAACATTTAGGGGTGTAGTTTCTTAAGGGTGTACTCACTTTTGTTGGCAGGGGTTTAGCTTTTAATGGTTATATTTTGAGTTATTTTGAGAGGAAAACATATTAACTCTGTTATATAAGCTGCACACAGACTACTTTTCATTGTGTCAAAGTGTCATTTTGTCAGTGTTGTCCCATGAAGAGATATACTTAAATATCTGCAGAAATGTGCGTGGTGTACTCACTTTTGTGATACACTGTAACTATATTTCTCTCTCTCTCTCTCTCTATATATATATATATATACTAGGATCATTCCATAAATAAGGTGAAATTTTTAATAAAACATCTCACGGTTGGTCCAATGGAAAAATGTTTGCTTCATTTTTTAATATAATCTCCATTCTTTGATACACTTTTTACTGCGAAAAACAGACTTTTGTATTCCTTCAACAAAGAATTTATTTATTCATTTATTTGCACACATTGCTCTTCATTAAGTTTTCACTTGAAAACTTTTCTCGCAGAAGTTATCTGAGAGAACCAAAACAAGTGAAAATCCCCTCCATGCACTTCATTTTGACTCAGTTTCGTTGTGGCAAACCCTTGAAGTCTTCGCCATTTTTGCAAAGCGAAAGAGGGAAAATCGCCATTTTCGCAAGGAGGCAAACTCGCCATTTTTGCAAAGCGAAAGAGGCAAACTCGACTTTCCTCTGTTTGTGCACTGGTGTCAACATTTTGAGAACACAAAGACAACTGACCCCAGAAAAAAAAGATAACCTGCTCAATCTTATGTGCAGTACCTGAAGTAATTATCAGTTTGTCCTCTATTGTAACATTCTGTTAACCGCTCACCATTGTGGGTCTGCCTTAACTGTTTTCTTCTAAAATTCTATTCTGACCTTTTTTAAACAATTTAGCTCATTTGTAAACATTTAGGGATTAAAATACGCTTCTCTACACACTCTTCTGTAAATTCAACTCTGTTTGAACTTTTCAGCCAGCAAAAATTTGATGACAGATCTTTGTTCCAGCCGGGAACACTGTTTGATTTGCTGTCATTTTAAATAAATTAAAAATAAATTTTTCTGTGAGATTAAAACGATTTTTAATCATAAACTAATTACAAATAATGCAGAGTTTACGTTAATGGAAAAAATTCTGAAAAAAAATTTGCTTTCTTAAAAAAAATCCCCCTTATTTACTGAATGAACCTCATATGTAAAAGAATATATATATATATATATATATATATGGAAACTCAACAGATTTTCATACAAAAAAGTGTCCATTTTTTTGTGCACGGTAAAACAATTTGGGATTCAACCGACCAAATCGATCAGCTAAGTTTACCGCTTCACAAAAGCACAAGAGCGATTTATTGCGTTTAGTACATTATACAATCACCAGTACGAAGTGTTAAGTGAGAATCGCACTTACTACGATAGCAATGGTTACCAACTAGAATGTTGAAGTTATTTTTTTATTTCTATTTATGAGAGTCTCTTGTGGGCAGCATGACTTGTCAGTTATTTGATTTAGTCTTACAATAAGACTGAAGAACTAGCCGTCTATGTTCATATTATATATATATATATATATATATATTCTTTTTTTTCTGTATTATTGTTTAATAGTTGTTGTTTTTTCACTCAGTCCAATCAGATACGGATAATTTTTTAATAAATTTATTTGACCTAAAGATGGGAGCAAAACAGGTACTATTACTCCAGGTTTTAAATGACTAGGGAGTAATGGCCATAAACACGTACTCCACACTCTCCAGATTTCCTGAATTTGATCCTCACCGTCAGATGCAGTTTAGTCATACCTAGAAAAATCCCTTCCTGTGGGGGGTCTTAAGTATCTTAAGGGGATACAGTCAGTATATTCTCAACCCCACCGAGAAGGCGTTCAAAAATGGAATATTTAAATGAAATAAATTATACGATAAAGTGATGATGTCTCGACAGTAATGAAATGGAGATGAGTCTCAGTACTTTTTGATCGGTAGCTTTTGGTTTTAGTTGGTTTGATTTGGTTTGGTTTTATAGCATATCAACCATTGTAGGTTATTTAATGCTTAATCTTCTTTATATATATAAATCAAATGTGAATAATTTATAAACACATTTTATTGTCAACATTTTTAAACGTGCCTGAGTTCATTTTTGGGCTCACAGTAAAGTTGTTTCAAGTATTGCCATGTAATAGTTACAATTTAACTTCAGTCATTTGTTTGCACACATTTAAATAGATATACACGATATGTTAGTGACTAGTTTGGCGATAATTTCGTTTTAAAATGAGTTAGAACTAATTTGCTTGCACATTAGTATTGCTATAGATTTTACACCATTAAATGGTTTCAATTTCGCATCAGCCGTAGAACATAAGATTGACATAATATGCATACAAGAACACAGATACACACACACCGAAGATATTAAATATCACGAAACTGACAATGGATGGTCGCTCGTCACTGTATCGGCATGGAAAAACTTTGTTAACGCCACAGTAGGAGGGCTAGGATTGCTTATAGGACCTAGAGCATTAAAAACGCTAAAAAGCATTGAGAAAATACAACCTAGAATGATGGTAGCTACTTTTAACGGCAACCCCAGAGCAACAATCTTCTCCTGCTACAGCCCTACCAATGTTAGTGAAGAAACTGAACTAGTCATCTTCTACGATGAGTTATTCTCATTAGTGCGTAGCATCCCGAAACACAACATGTTAGTCATTGGCGGAGACATGAATGCCCAAATCGGGAAAAACGGAAACAACAAATACAGCCTCCACAACACGTCAAATAGGAATGGACAACATCTAACAGATTTCATGATAGAAAATAGATTAGCATGCCTCAATACAAACTACCAAAAAAGGGAGGGCAAACTATGGACATACACGTACGCAAACAATACTAAAGCTCAGATAGACTACGTCCTTATAAACAAGAAATGGAAAAATAGTGCAATGAATTGCGAGGCATACTCCTCTTTTGAGGGTGTGTCCACCGATCACCGAATAGTCACGGCGAAAATACGGCTAAGCCTACGAAAAAAACGCCAAACGAACAGCGACCACCAAACACTATGACTGGGCCCTTTTGAACAACAGAGATATAAGAGATAAATACGTACTAGAATTAAAAAACAGATACGAAACACTACAAGAAAAGACCGAAAAAAGTACACCAAACGACGAATATGAAAATTTCGTCAATGCCCACCTCGAGGCAGCAGCAAAATGCATTCCAACAAAACTCAAAACTAAATATAGAGTCCCATGGGAAACTTTAGCGGTGAGAGAAAAACGTGCACTAGTGAAAACAGCCTCCAAAAACTATCGAAAAACCCCAACAAACACAAATGCCTTAAAACTAAAAACGGCACAATATCAATTAGCAGGCATATATATAAAGGAACAGACAGAATACATTCAAAATCAGATAGATAAGATTAGAGACTCGGTGGAAGATAAACAATCTAGGATAGCCTGGCAAACAATAAATGAAGTGAGTAGAAGAAAGAACACAACCAAAGCAAAACTGAAAGCAGCAAACCAACAAGAAAGAATAAAACTGTGGAAACAGCACTTCGAAAACCTACTAGGAAACCCACCGAAAATAACACATGAACCAATCACCAGAATAATTAGTAAACAATTAGACATTAAACTAGGACCGTTCACACAAGAAGAACTCGACTCGGTTCTCAGAAAAATTAAAAATAGGAAAGCTGCAGGGCTGGACGAGATTCCCCCAGAAGTATGGAAGACCAGACAATTCGACGACATACTGCTCCGACACTGCAACGCAGTATACAATCAAAATCCGATAGATAGATGGGTGAAGGGATGCATACTCCCCTTCCCTAAAAAAGGGGACCTCGGATTAGCCAAAAACTACCGAGGCATAACACTTATATCCATAGCTGCCAAAATCTACAATGCCCTACTACGAAACCGCATAGAACCCAAAATCGACAACATACTTAGGAAAAACCAAAATGGCTTCCGAAGAAATAGATCCACGACCTCACAAATATTAACCATCCGTAGAATCCTTGAAGGTGTACGGGCAAAAAACCTACAAGCGACATTAATATTTGTCGACTTTACCAAGGCCTTCGATTCCATTCACAGAGGAAAGATGGAACAAATCCTACTAGCGTACAGCATACCTATCGAAACCGTAGCAGCAATAACGATTATCTATAGAAACACCAATGTAAAAGTACGATCACCAGATGGAAACACAGAATACTTCGACATTGTAGCAGGAGTACTACAAGGGGACACGCTGGCTCCGTACCTCTTTATCATTCGTCTAGACTATGTACTTAGAACATCGATTGACTAAATCAGAGAGAATGGCTTCGAGCTGACGAAGAAAAGAAGCAGAAGGTACCCCGCAAAAACAATTACATACGCCGACTACGCCGATGACATAGCGATACTAGCAAATACACCCGACCAAGCCGAAACACTACAGCATAGTTTGGAACGAGCAGCCGCAGGCATAGGCCTCTATGTTAATGCACACAAAACGGAATATATGTGCTATAATCAAACGGGGGACATCTCCACTCTAGACGGAACCCCTCTTAAACTAGTAGACAAATTCACTTACCTAGGAAGCAGCGTCGAATCAACCGAAAAGGACATCGACACAAGGTTAACGAAAGCATGGACAGCTATCAATAGGCTATCGATTATATGGAAATCAGACCTAACCGATAAAATGAAACGCAGTTTCTTCCAGGCAGCGGTCACATCGATACTGCTATATGGGTGCACTACATGGACGCTAACAAAACAGCTGGAGAAGAAGCTAGATGGCAATTACACAAGAATGCTGCGTGCAATCTTGAACAAGTCCTGATAGCAACACCCCACAAGACACCAACTGTACGGCCACCTGCCTCCTATCACGAAAACTATTCAAGTTAGACGAACCAGACATGCAGGACACTGCTGGAGAAGCAGGGACGAACTCATAAGAGATGTACACTTATGGACCCCCACGCATGGCCGTGCAAAAGCAGGACGACCAGCACGAACATACATTCAGCAGCTATTTTAGGATACGGGATGTTGTCCTGAAGACCTACCTAGGGCGATGAACGATAGGGAGAAGTGGAGAGAGAGGGTCAGGGATATCCGTGCTTCCAGCGCGACATGATGATGATTACACACATTTGAATGGTTAAATATATTTCTTTAATATACTAATAATTCAATTTGATGTTAGTCATTTGGTTGAATACAGTTAAATGGGTTTAAGTATTGCTATTTGTAACACTACGGTCTCAAATAGAGTATGGGTGTAGCACTACGCCATAGGTTTCAGTTGGATCCCGTGGTAACCTCACTGTGATAAGTTGTGACGAACACAAAATTCTGTCTCTTGGTTCGCTGGATACGAAAGTTAATTGTTACTGCCTTTTCATAGTAGTCGCTGAAAAGAGAGAGATAGAGTATAGGAAATGCGTTAACTGATTTGATAGACAGAGATTATTAACCGTGTGAGGTGAAAGGGACGGACACAGACTTAGTCAATTTTTCTCCGTTGACACGGCAGCCACCTCTGTTGGGGCCTCGTCTCTCCTCTGTCGCGTCTCTACTTCTTCTGCTACTCTTTCTCTGACTTCCCCCATGCCTTGAATCCTTTCCTTATATATGTTCCTCAAACTATTCCTTAACTAATTTTTATATCCCTCGTCATCCTTAAAACTTTTAGTGATTCGTCTGCGCAAAACAAGGTGTGACGGCAAATTGACTAAAATCCCAAAACGGGACTTTATTTTTACACGTGTGAAGACGGGGCAGGTTGGCACTTGATCCCCTATAGAATAAGTCCTCGTTCAGAGTTTTTCTCTCAGGCATATAAGACCTGGCATATTACGTGAGGGATTAATTTAGGGCCAGACTGACCGCCTCTGGCAAGGGGTTCCAAATTTCACACTATCCACACACCCACCAGGTCGTTTTCCTTCCTTCCCCTAGACAATGGAAGATATGGACCTATAGGTTTTAGTCGTAATAATATTATATTGTAGTAGTCGGCAACTCCAGTTTCCCGTGTGATATTTTAAAGGAATTAATAGGACAATTCTAAGCAAGATAACATAAGGCGAATATAAGCTGAAAAGGAAGCATGAGGTAACAAATTCGTAGAAGACACGGCAAAGAACAACTTAGACCACGTGGTAACATAAAAATACATGAATCCTTTACAAAGAGATACACTTACAAAGAGATACACTTTACAAAGAGATACACTTTCAAAGTGTCAAATATGTATAATGAATTGAACAGTCCATGGACATAAATGTCTTTCTTCTTTTCTGTTCCTTCGTTTCATCAAATTGAGATAAAGAGAGAGAGAGAGAGAGAGAGAGAGAGAGAGAGAGAGAGAGTGGTATATAAAAATTGGATATCAAGGAGAAATAGCCCCAAAGTTACTTATCTTATTTTTCGACGGGGTTCCACTGGAGAATCTTTTTTCTTTCACGGGCTAATAGACTTTATGCTGTTTTTAATACTGGCTTGAAGAACTCGGGTCCTTCGTGTCCAAGATATGTTTTTGTCTTCTTCACCCGGAGTAAATGGCTATGGGTCTGTCTGCCACGAGCCCCTTCCAATAACTAACTTTCTTATTATTTACTTCCGCTGAGGGGAAGGAGTCCCCACTTCCGTTTTGGGGTCCCAGCCAATCATTTGGCTTCTCTCTTCTCCCCCTTGGTGTCCGGCGACCTGAGGTTACTAAGTACCAACATCTGTTGATATCCCCTCTGTGACCTACATTCTTTCTTAACGGTCACTTTTTTTGAAGGGTTGCCACTGTTCATTCCAACGGGAGGATAGTATTAATCTTATTTCTATCGTCTCCGTGGGATATCACGTGACACAAGGTTTATTCGCCTTGACCTTTACAAATCTAAACCTTCCCAACTTTGAACTCCAAGTTTACCTAGAAGACAATTTCTTACAAAAATAATGAACTAAAATCCCTTATTATTTCCATATTTAATATTTGTAATTCTATTTATCAAGTATTCCAGTCTAATATGATTTTAATCATTTGTTTACATACTGCTAAATGTTTTCAAGTTTGGTTTGATTTCTTTATTTAATGGCATATCAACCTTCGTGGACCATTTAATATTAAAGTCATCCTTGTGGAAGAACAGTAGTGATACTATTTAACTCATAGCAGCGAGTATAAAGGCTTTCATACTTTTCCTATGTATATTAGTCATAAAAAGTGAACATAACAACGCGAAAGGTATTCGAACTCGTTTACTTCGAGGCTGCAGAACAGTACTTTAACCACTACGCCAAGTGGATTCCCCTAATGGTTTCAAGTATTGCTGTTTAACACTAATAATTCAATTTATGAAATGGTTTCAAGTATTGCTATCTAATACATATAATTCTATTTAACATTGATCATTTCTTTGCGCACAGTTTAATGGTTTCAAATATTGCTATTTTACATAAATAATTCTGTCTATCAAGTTTTCCTATCTAATACAAATAACTTGCACACAGCTGTAAGATTTCGAATAACTAATAATGATGATCTCTATTAAAAGACTGAACAATTCTATTTGACCAATAGATAGGGCTCTAACAAGCACACTATCTCTTCGGATCACAGTGCACTTGAGAGTAATGATAATGAAGAGATACATTACATTCCCCAAAGCTCTGTGACAGGAACCTCACCATCAGAGCAGTTTATTGTCATACCCAGGATACAAAATGACTTCAAGTATTTCTGTCTAATGCTAATAATTCAATTTAATATTATTCATTTGTTTGCGCACAGTTAAATGGTTTCAAGTATAGTAAATGATTATATAGTTTATTTGACCCATTGATGGGATCCTGACAGGATCTACCCGTCCGGATCAGAGTGGACCTGGGTATGATGGCAATCCAGGAGTACTCTGCATTCTCCAAAGAACTGGATCCTTACCATCGGAGGGTTTAGTGTCCTACTCAGGACACTTACTGAACACTCATATTCTTCAGCCCCAGCAGACAAGACTGCTTATTAGCTCTGAAATAAATCTAAAAATAAATGAACTTCTTCACTAGTTCTCTTATTACTACTACTATATGAGTAATCAATTGTTTTTAGAGTTTTACTTATTACAAAGAAAACTGCTATTCTTTTTATCCTCCACATGATCATATTACACAACGGGTTTATGCAAAATGTTTCCCTTTACTACGCAACTTCGTGCTAGTGACATTTGCGTTCACACAGATGACATATAACCTCGATTAAAAAAGCATTACAATCCAGGTATATGATATCTATACAATAGTATTTACTAACATGCTTCAAGGATAAATACCCTTCATTTTCTTTTTCTCCCTTTCTACTCTTCCTCTCTTTAGACAAATAGATCTGAAACAGATAGAAATATAAGAAAAAAGAAAGAATAAAACCTAAAAAAAAAGTAAGAATAATATATACATACGTTTGGTTTCTTTGTTTAATGGGATATGAACCTTCGAGGGTTATCTAATGTCAAATCTATTCTTGTAAAAGGAGAGTAGTGATGCTATTTAACCCATAACTCGCGGAACAAGGAAGTGCATACCTTTCCAAGAGTATTAACCCGAAAATGAACGTAATAGCAGGACTGAAGTTCGAACTCACTTACAACGATGTCGCAGTTCCGCACTTTAGCCACTATGCCACAGGGACTCCCTTTATTTGTTTGTTCTCACTTGTATGGTATCAAGTATTCTTATCTTATATTGATAATTTCCAAACAGATCTATATTTTTTATAGATGGGATCCAAACAAATTCTACCGTTCCGGGTCAGAGTAGACCTAAGAGTAAAAGAAGGAAAGACTCAGAATTCAAACCCTGAGGAGTATTATATGCGAGAATCGGTAGCACCCTTTTCTGCTACCATCTCATTCAGAAATTGTGACTGGTTACCTGACACTCTCATGCCAGGTGAGTGAAAAAATGATCAACTGGTCGCAGAGGCAAAATATCTGAAAGATATACTCCAGATGACGAATATGAAAATTTTGTTACCGCCCATATAGAAACAGCAACAGAGTGCATTCCAACAAAACCAAGAGTCAAATGTAGAGTTTCATGGGAGGCTATAGCAATTTGGGGAAAACGAGATAACATTTAAAAAAATCAACCTTACTTAATAAAAGAAAACCAACAAATGCCAATCCCTCCAAAATTGAAAAAAGCCCAGAGAGAACTAAGACATACAAAAAGAACAAACAAAATACATTTAAGGCCTGATCAATAATATCAGAAACTTGGTATAAGATAGACAGTCACGATTAGACTGGTAGACAGTAAATGAAATGAGCGGAAGTAAGAGTACATCGAGGGCTGAGTTCATTGCTTGGCACCTGGGGCCACACGAAAATGCATTTTTTATGACGGTCACAAATGAATATCGATTCGTGCTTGGACCTCCACTATAAAATGACCTTGTGTCAAATCCTTCTTAGTTAGAAGTCGGATAAATATCCCAACACAATCCTTCACCACCATAAACAATGTCACCTGTGCAGTTCATTTTTTACTCAGCTTCAGCTTAGTTACTGGTCATCATTGGATAGATTGATGAACGTTCTATATACTAGCAGACATATGCGCCATCTATCGGGCGCAAATATCTAAGTTTTAATGACTAAAATATTATATCAAATTAATAAAGATTCACGAAACTGTATAAGAACGCATTATTTTTTAAATATTGATTTCTATTATACATAGAATTGATTTAAATACGTTTGAAAATAACGACAAAATTAGAAATCAATAACTGCAAATTATTTTTTTTAAACACAGCTAAAAATATTTTAGTTGTTTTTTTTTTTATTTCAACGATTTATTCTTTTTCGTCTATGTATCTGCAAAGCAAAAAAGAACAATAAAGTAAAAAAACAAAAAGTATTTAATATTATTTAAAATTTCATTATTAAGTTAAACTTATTTGAAATAAAGGGAATGTAATCGAAGAATAGAACTGCTTAGACATTAGCCCTTCTCTTCGTCCCCGCTTTTTGTTGTTACATTTTCCTTATTCAACCATTTAACTAAATTGGACAGTAAAGAATAAAATTATTATTTCTTTTTGCTAATGGATTCCTTTTCTCCAAGATGCATTTCTCAGCCAAACGTCCATATCCATTGTGTCCTGCTGAAAATTCAATTTAAATAATACCACTACTGTCCTTCTACAAAGATGGCTTTGGTATAAAAAAAACCCTTGAAAGTTGATACGCCATAAAAAAGAAGAAATCAAATAGTAAAGATGTTATTGATTCATATTTCAATTAAAGAAAATGTTGTTAAGACATTTATTTATTTTTATCATTAAGGGTTTTCGGACTATTGTCTTCATCTTTATTGTTATTTCCACACCGTTTTGGCCGATATGTCCTCCGGCCTTCTTCAGGTGTTTGTCAAACTCGGGAACCTTCACGGAAATTCGAACTACGTCCTTTATTGAATTCACGGGGGTCGCCTGTTCTGATTCCGTTAGCCATAACCGGGTACAAGTATTAAGTATTCCTGTATTGTTACTCACCTGCAGTCACGATATTTATTTATTCATTAAAATTTGTACATTTTGTTTTTGTCTCCAGAATTTAGGGATACACTGTTGTTAACTAATCTGAAATTGGTCGTCAAAACGAATAAAAACTGAGAATTCTACTTTTAACTTTGAATCACGTGATTATATGAACCCCAGTGAAGCTAAAGAAAGATTCGGGTCGACTTAGGCCAACGAAAATAGGTCTTTATGCGATGAGACGGAAAATTAAAAGAAAACAAAAATCACTGCTGCAACGCGTCACATGTGGAAGGTTATCAATATCAGTCTAAAAATGTCCCCACCCATTGCTAACGACAGAAAACATTTAATCTGTCGAAATAGAAAATAACGAAATGTAAACGTGTGTTTTTTTTTGCGGGTATACTAAAAATAGTGCGTTATGATAAGAAAAATTGAAAACCTCGTCTACATATTCCAGATTCAAAATTCAGTCATCATTATTGTTTCATTTTTCTCCTTTCTGCTTAAATGCACTGCATTCCTATACATGCTACCTTTAGAAAGCTTTGATTTATTCACTATACACTGATATCGTCAATCTAGTCTCCTCATCTTGATTGTTATTATTGTCGCTATTGTACAATATGGTGTGGTTTAATTGGGTTTTATGGCATATCAATCATTTTATGCCGATTTCCAGTTTATACATATATATTAAATGAATGATTTATGAAAAAAGTTGTTGATAAAAATTTTAAATCGAGCTTGGGCTCATTTTTTCTTTTCTTTTTTTTTTTTTTGGCACACAGTGAAATGATTTCAAGTATTGTTATGTTACAGTAACAATTTAACTCCAGTCATTTGGTCGCACACATTTAAATGGATAGTGAATAGTTAGTAGGAAATTTAATTTTTGAATGTGTTAGAACTAAATTGTTTGCACACTAGTATTGCTATTGTTTCTACACAATTAAATGGTTTAAATTATTGCAATCAAACACTCCTAATTCTATTCACTATAAATCATTTGTTTGCTTTGCACACAGTTTAAATATGAAACAGTTCAATTTGACTCACAAATAGGACCCTATCGGGTGCTGCCACTGCGGGTCAGAGTGGACCAGGAAGCAATGGCAATAAAGGGGGTACTCCTCATTCCCCAAATCTCCTATGCTACCCCCACAAAAAAGAACTGGAGCCTCAACATCAAATTCGGTTTAAACTGAATCTGATATTAAGGCTCTAGGAATTGATGGTTGGCGTTTTATAGCATATCAAACCTTCTAGATTATTCAATAACATATCCTGTATATATGATTTGTTCGGGAAGAGTTTGTCGGTAACTTTCTTTTTAACCGAGTTAAAGCTTATTTGTTTGGTACAGAGTTAAATTGCTTCAAGTATTGCTCTCAAACGCTGATGATTCAATTTCGTCATCCCTGACCCTCTCTCGACATCCGTCCCTATCGTCCATCGCTTCCGGCAGGTCCTCAGGGCTACATCCCGTATCGGCACAGAGCTGCTGTATGTATGTTCGAGCTGGTCGCCCTGCTTTTGCTCGGCCATGTGAAGGGGTCCACAGGAGTACATCACTTATGAGCTCGTCCCTACTTCTCCTGCAGTATCTCGCATGTCTGGTTCGTCTAATTTCGATAGTTTTCGTGATGGGTGGTAGGCGGTCGTGCAGCTGCTGCTTTGTGGGGTGTTGCCTTCAGGACTTGTTCAATATTGCTCGCAGCATTCTTGTGTAGTTGCCGTCAAGTTTTTTCTCCATCTGTTTTGTTAGCGTCCATGTAGTGCATCCATATAACAGTATCGACACGACCGCTGCTTGGAAGAAACTACGTTTTATTTTATCGGTCAGGTCTGACTTCCATATAACCGATAGCCAATCGATTGCTGTCCATGTCGCGTATTGATGTCTGTCTCGGTTGATGAGACACTGCTTCCTAAGTAGGTGAACTTGTCTACTAGTTCCAGAGGGCTACCGATTAGTGTGGAGAGGTCGCTTGTTTGATTAAAGCACATATATTCCGTTTTGTGTGCATTGACATGGAGGCCAATGCCTGCAGCGGTTCGTTCCAGACTATGTAGCAGGGTTTCGGCTTGGGCGGATGCATTTGCCAGAAGCGCTTTGTCATCAGTGTAATCGGCGTCGGTAATTATTTGTGCGGGGGTACTTCTTTCCTTTGTTAGCTTGAAACTGTTTTCTTTGTCTAGACAGATGATAAAGAGGTATGGGGCTAATGTGTCTCCTTGGAGTACACCTGCTACAATATCGAAGTAACCTGTGTCTCCATCCGGGGAACGGACTTTGACCTTGGTGTTTCTATAGAAAATCATTATGGCTGCGACGGTTTTTTTTTTAATCGACCGTAAGCGAGTAGAATTTGCTCCATCTTTCCTCTGGGAATGGAGTCAAAGGCCTTGGTAAAGTAGACAAATAATATTGTTGCCTGTAGGTTTTTTGCGCGTACACCTTTAGGAATTCTTCGGATAGCCAAAATTTGTGATGTCGTGGATCTATTTCTCCGGAAGCCATTTTGGTTCTTCCTTAGTATGTTGTCAATTTTGGGTTCGATGCGGTTGCGTAGTAAAGTGTTGTATATTTTGGCCGCTGTGAATGTTAGTGTTATACCTCGGTAGTTCTTGGCTAATCCATGGTCGCCCTTTTTAGGGAAAGGGGGGATGCATCCCTTCATCCATCTATCTATCGGGTTTTGATTATCTACGGCATTGCAGTGTCGTAGCAGTATACCGTCGAATTGTCTGGTCTTCCATACTTCTGGGGCAATTTCATCGAGCCCTGCTGCTTTTCAATTTTTAATTTTTCGAAATTCTGAGTCGAGTTCTTCTTGAGTAAACGGTCCTAGTTTGATGTCTATGCACACAGTTGAACGGATTCAAGTATTGCTTTTAACATTAGTAATTCTATTTATGAAGTATCTCTATCTAATACGAACACTTTGCACATTGCCATATGGTTTCAATCAACTAATAATAATAATCCTTTGTAAATGATTGAACAGTTCTATATGACCAATAGATGGAACCCTAACAAGTACTACCACTCCGGTTGAGAGTGGACCTGGCAGTAATGGCAATTAAGAGGCATTCTGCATTCGCCAAACTTCAAGACTGAAGAAGCAGTTTAATACCATACCCAGGTCACATGAAATATGGAATATCCCATCATTTCCATTACTCCCAGATCCACTCTGACCCGGAGTAGTTATACTTTTTAGGGCTCTTGGTGAAACAGATTTGCTTAAAAATCATTTGATTGGACCGCGAGCAAAGAAAAACACTCTTAAGAAACTACTACACAAAATATCTAAGTATGAACGCGATTTTCTAATATCTCGGCAAAAATAGCTCTAAATGGGTTGACATGCTGTTAAAATCAATTATTCAATCAAAGAATCAATCAACCTCATTGCAATGATAGTCACAAAGTTTTGGACATTATATAATCTGGTCTCTGTCTTAGTTGGTAACCAAAGAATTTTTAACCAAACTCTTTATTCAATTCAAAGTAAATAGTTCTCATTGTGCTGACCATACTGAGAGGATATATCGCAACGATTAATTCACCTGTGATAAGTTGCTTGTCTCTCTCTTCGGCTAAACTTCATTTTCATGCACTACTTGACCCAAATATATATGTAACACCTTGATAAGATTGGTAAATTTCTCAGGACAGCTGTATTTCTGGCGCATACTCCAGAGTCGTTGGTAAGACACTGTATCCTATGCTTTTTTAATTCTATACATAAAGTGGCATATTCTGTGTAATACATAGGGTGTCTAAGTATACATGGGATCCACGTGACTGCTCATAACGCTACTAATGATAATGTTGGGTTCTTTTTTCTTTCAGATTTGAAAATAGTATACTATAACAACTATTAATCCTTGATCACAATGCCTTGGACAAGAGAGGAAAATATTTTGCGTTATTACTTATTTCGAGACAAAATCATTCAAAACTTTCTCAAAATAGATACAATCTATTAATATGACAATGATTTCTTACTGAGACAAGAAACTAAAAAAACATTGCATGTCCTGGAAGCTGATATAATAACAACTAAAAAAACAAGCAACATTAATTTGATGTCTCTAGCTCAAAGAATTCATTTTTTACAGGACGTGTTCCAAATGACTGCCATTGCGCTTGTCTCCGTTATAAATCATTAATGGGTTGTATCTATTGAGACACCCTGTACTTCTATTGAATTTGTCATAGCCAGAATATTGTGTGCACCATACTTTAGCTACTTCTAAATCTACATTGCATCACGTTAGTACTTCAAGAGAAATTAGATTATTTATTTTGTCCAGAAGAATCAGACAGAGAGAGAGAGAGAGAGAGAGAGAGAGAGAGAGAGAGAGAGAGAACCTTTTCAACGGTGGAATATAAGAATGTACTCTGATCACCATCTTCGTCATCCTTCAGCCATCCTGATAGCCCGCAGTTCCTTGAATCTCCCTCACAATCCGTCTCTAACGTCTATTACACTAAGCACAGAGCTGGTGTATGTAAATTCTTGCTGGTCGGCTCACACTGGTGTATCCATGAGTAGGAGTCCATAAGATTATGTCACTCATGAGTATGTCTTACTTCTCCTGCAGTGCTCTGCATATCTTGTTCATCTTACTAGGATGCTTTGTGACATGGGAGGTTAGTAGTCGTGCAGCTGCTGTTTTATGGTTGGTTGATTGTTTTGGTTTTATGGCATATCAACCTTTGCATATTATTTAACGCCAAAACAAATTTTTATGCAAATAGTCAGTTCTATTTCAAGCAATTCAGTTTAGCACGAGTACACAGTGTAATTGTCAAAAGCATTTTTACTTCAACCGATTCAGTTAATTCAAACAGTTCTAATTCAGCTAATTCAGTTTAGTATATGTACAGATTTTGTATACACAGTTAAATGTCAAAACAGTTCTATATTAAACAGTTCAGTTTAGTGTAAGTACAGCAAAATTTTAAACGATTCAGTTTAGCATAAAAGAGTTTAAATGTAGGTACAGTTTAATTGTCAAAAACATTTCTATTTCAAACTATTCAACCAAGCCAAACAGCTCTAATTCAAACAATTCAGTTTAGCATAAGTATGCAGTAAGTTCTATTTAACCCATAGATAGGGCCCTATCAGGTGCTACCATTCCGGGCTAGAGTGAACCAAGGAGCAATGGCAATGAAGGAGTACTCCGCATTCACCAAACCTCCAGCATTACTGGAACCTCACCATCAGATTGTTTAGTGTCATATCTAGGACACTCGTTGTATTCTAAAGCCAAGCCGACTGGGTAATACACAGAGTTAATGTCAAAACAGTTTTATTTCATATAATTCAGTCTAGCATAATTACACAGTTTAGCTTTCAAAACAGTTCTATTTCGAGCAATTCAGTTTAGCATAAGTACGCAGTTTAAATGTCAAAAAAGTTCTATTTTAAACAATTCTTCTTAGCATAAATACGCAGTTTAAATGCAAAAAACAGTAAAGTCAAGAAACCACGGTTTAGGTCAATTTAACTCATAGATAGGACTCTTATCAGGTACTACCACTCCTGGCCAGCGTGAGCCTGGGAGCAATGGCAATGAAGGGGTACTCCACATTCCCCAAACCTCCAGCATTACTGGAACCTCACCATCAGACTGTTTAATGTCATATCCAGGACACTCGTTTGGGGAGTCTTACCCCTCTGCAGAAAAGCAGTCGGTTTATTCTACAGCCCCAGCTGACTGGGCAATTCTGTTTTATTGAGTATTGCGAACGAGATTTGTTCCAAATAGCACGAAACATTTTTGTGGAGTTCCCCTCTATGAGTTTCGTTAGCGTCCATGTTTGTATTCATACAGGAGTACGGACACAGCAACTGCTTGGAATAAATCTCGTTTTATTAGAGAGATGAGATTTCCATAAAATCAATAATAAGTCTATAGCTGTCCACACCTTTACTATGCGTATGTTGATATCGCTTTCAGTAAATGAGATACTGCTGCTGAAGTATGTTAATTGGTTTACTAATTTCAGAGTGTTCTCACTTAAAATGGAGAAGGATCCTATGACTCAAATAAAAATACCCTGATAGTTCGTACAATTGTTCTTGTTCTTGTTTTCTTTTTTTAATATTGATACAATGCTGGCATCTTTCTTATAACTAATTTTTTCTCCATGAAATTACTAATACCTCCGCCTCGATCAAGATGTGAGTACAATAGTTTGATTTCAGAGATTTCTTTTTCCTAAACCGGCTATATACCATGGTTAAAGAGACCATGGCAAATACGATAGCAAGGTCAAAGCGCTATCATGTGCAATTCTGAACTACTTGATCTAGGCATTGATATCATGGCATTCAAAGCCCTTGATACACGAGCTCATCACCTTTACAACACATTGACTTTTCCAGCGGACAAATTATGGAGAGAAAATCTACAAAACAGCCAGCTGGAAAGAATCAGTGTATAATAGAAACGACAACTCGTCTCAGGTGTTCAAATGGAAAGGATATGTCGACATTTCACCAAAAAGCTTCGGTAGACGTTAAGTTTATTTTAGTCGAAAAGGATTTACTCGATGAAGAAAAATTGTAATACTCAAGACCCTGCTAGAGGACTAAAAAGTTCTAAAATAGAAATGTTATTTTTGTACCTATCGTTACCTGAACATTCTAAACTGTCTCTCAAGCACTTTTGAAAAATAGTGTTGAAGAAAGAAACTTTTTATTTGAAAAATAGAACTATTGCGCCTCGACTGAGTGAGACGTTTTTTGTCTGTCTCTTCAACTAAACTAGATTAGTTGACTTTTATGCACTACCCGACCAATGAAATGAAATGGCGACAGCCAGGTAACTAGAAGCACTTTAAACAACACTTTCCTTGCGAAGTAATGGTCGGGTTGGTTCATAAAACGTTATATAATTTGGTCTAACTAGAAAAACGGATTAGCGAATTTACAGAGATGGATTAACTGATATGATTAACAGAATGAGAACTGGATAAAATAAAAGGGTTTGCTTTGTAAATCCTTGAAGGTTGCTAATGACAACTGATACCGGAAGAAGGCCGGTGCAAATATCTGTAATAACAACCAAATCGAAGATACTAGTCGATGAGCATTAATATATAATAATGGTATTTTCTTATATCAATTCAGACAAAAACTTCCATGCATATATTTAATAAAACTTACCCGAGATATCAAGTGTTGTAGCATTGTCTGTACTATTGCATAGTTGCACAATTTGAACTTTAACTAAACGCGTAGAGAAAAGCTAGATGGGAACAACACAAATCCTAGAAGCAGCACCTTAACGAACAGCCGCTGTACGGCCACTTACCCCTATCTCACAGACCATCAAAGCAAGACAAACAAGACATGTTGGGTTCTACAAGAAAAGTAAAAATGACTTTCTCTAATGAATTCCTGCACATGGACACACAAGTGTTTGCTGACCTTCGTCTACTCTGTGTGAATATTGAATCTCATCCAGATGTCTTACCAAGAGCTATGGCCTATAGGAACGGATGGCGAGAGAGAACCACGGTAATCCGTACAGTCAACACGCCTTTATAATGATCGTAGCTAATAAAGAAATTATGCATTTATTTCTCTCCCCAAAAAGGAGATATGATACAAGGTCAGTTGTGCTCACCGACCGATACATGTGCATTTATTTTTGGTACTTATGAAAACAAAAATGCCAGCTAAAATGACTTCTGCAGCAGACGTCAGGGAGCAATCTTAACAATTAATGGAATGGAGTGTTGCTGGCTAGGAGACAAATATTAAATCTCCGCACGTTTTACTTGTGACATATCTCGAAACTCCAAAAGGCAAAAATGCAAAACGTTTTGAGTTCTTTGATTATGTATGTGCCAATTGAATTTCTGAAGCATTTCCACTGCTACAGGTGAAGAAATATTCTTTAATTAAAGGAATGAATCGATTAATTCTTGTAATAAAACTGAAATACAATGATGACCTCCTTATTTTTGGCAATAGATACCCATTGCCCAATCCCAGTCATAAATCGTGTTTTACATCATAATGGTCCCAAAGTTCAGTGTTTGAGTAAAACCATAGGCTTATTCTTTATTTCTCAACACACACTGCTTACTAAAAATCATAGAATGACAATTTGGGAGTTCTGATAAAAAGCAACAGAAATCAAGAAGAAATACTTGACAAATAATTATCATAGATGCATTTAGACTTGGCAATAAGTGTCAAGACTTATTAATACATCTTCAAGATCTTCTATTATTTAAAATACTAAAACTCTTTTTCTTAAATGTTGAATGTTAAAGTATCAGTTGAGCAATCCAACATTGAAGAAATGAAAGGCGGCAAAAAAAAGAATTACTTTTCTGGAATATATTACCATGAAGTTTGTTGATTTGTTTGTTTGGGTTTTATGGCATATCAACAATTGTAGGTTATTTAATGCCAAATCCTTTTTATACATATTTATTAAATATGTAGGATTTGGTTTGGTTAGGTTTTATGACATATCAACCATTATAGGTTATTTAATGCCAAATCCTCTTTGTACATATCTATAAAATATATATAATTTGGTTTGGTTGGGTTGTGTGGCATATCAACCATTGTAGGTTATTTAATGCCAAATCCGCTTTTTACCTATCTATTAGATATATATATAATTTTGTTTGGTTAGATTTTATGGAATATCAACCATTGTAGGTTATTCAATGCCAAATCCTCTAACATTTTTAAATGAGTCAGATCCCTTTTTTGCAATTACAGTTAAATGCTTTCAATATTTCTAACACAAATAATTCTTTTTACTTTTAATCGTTTGTTTACACAAAGTCAAATAGTTTCAAGTATTGCTATGTAATATTAGCAATTTAATTTAACATCAGTATATTGCTTGTGCACAGAAAAATGGTTATACATATATCATTCGCTAGTGAATAATATGTCGGTAATTTGGATTCGGGTCATTGTCCTAATGAGTATAGTGTTCGCCAATGGTCCGGGATACCGGGGTTCAATTCTAGGTCGAAAAGACTCAAAAATGGTACTTAATGCCACCTTGCTTAACTCTCAACATTATAATGTAAGCATCAAGGGTAAAGTGGAGCAATCCAGGGAATGGAGTAGCGCCCCCCTACATATCCGTGTAGTAGCTATTGAAAAGGGAGTCTTCGAGTCACCCTCGACTAAGGTCGCCAACTTTACTTTACTTATTGCTATTGTCTCCACACAGTTAAATGGTTTCAATTATTGCAATCTAACATAAATATTTCTATTTAATATTATTCATTTGATTGCACACACAGTGAAGTGGTTTCAAATATAGCATTGTAATATTAATTATTCTATTCAACACTATTCTTTCACCGTCAAATGGTTCAAAGTATTGCTATGTAATACCAATAATTCTATTTTGCATACAGGTAAACGGTTTCAAGTATTCCACTCTAATAGTTTTATTTGCACACAGTTAAATGGTTCCAAGTACTGCTATGTATCACTAAAAATTTAATGAAACATCAGTCATTTGGTTACACACAGTTAAATGGTCGAAGATTTCTATTTCTAACAATTTTATTTAACGAAAGTCATTTTTTTGTCCTCAGTTTGAATAGACAAACAGTTCTATTTGACCCATAGGTAGAACCCTATCAGGTGCTCCCCCTCCAGGTCAGAATGGACCAGGGAGCGATGGCAATGAAGAGGTACTCCACATTCCCCAAAATTCCAGCTTTACTGGAACTTCACCATCAGATTATTTTGTGTCCTATCTAGGGAGTCTTACCATTCTGCAGAGATACAACTGGGCTAAAGAAGAAATTTAAAATGAGTTCAATATATTCAGTAGATTAATTTATTTAACGATTCCATTTATTTCTTTAATGGTATATATATAAATAAGGATGAACTGAAAAGTTGATTGACAAAAAAATTCATATCTGCCGCTGATTTTTTATTACCAAAGGGATCCATGCACTGCAGCACCGATGAAAGAAGTGTGTTGACTGCAAAAGGGGCTATGTTGAAAAATGTACCTCTTTTGGTCACATTCCATCAAAGTATTTTGGTCAGCCTATGAATTTTTCAGCTGACCCACGAATAAAATAAAAAAAAATAATTCATGTTAATTAAAATATATTCAGTAATTTCATTCATTTATTTAATAAATCAGTCTACTTGATTATAGAGTATATATGTATATAAGCATTATATATATATATATATATATATACATATATATATATATGTGTATGTGTGTGTGTGTGTGTGTGTGTGTGTTCGGTTTCTTTGTTTAATGTCATATCAAACGTTGAAGGTTATTTAAAGTCTGAGCCATGCTTGTAGAAGTACAATAGTAATACTATTTAATTTAATCCCTAGGTGCAAGAATAACAGGGTTCATAACTTTCCCAGGAATATTAATCCTAAAGTGAACGTAATAGCGTGACTTGAGTTCGTACTCACAGTGATGCCGCTGTCCATCACGTTAGCTACTACGCTACGAAGACAACTATATATATATATATATATATATATGGCTACAGCTGGGACTGAAAGTACTTGGGGGTGAAATAACGCGCCTTTTTAATTCTTTCCATCCAAACGACCCATACGAAGATTTGAATGGATCAACTTTAAAATAGGCAGAAATGAAGTGTTTATCTGATTTAATCAAACACACACACACACACACACACATATATATATATATATATATATGAACGAAGAAAATAGAAAAAGTAATCCAAAATTGATGAATTCAATATAATGGAAAGTTAACGTTAAAACGTTTAAATAAACCATTTTGGATTGCTTTGTTTTTCATTTTGTTCATACTGTCGGATTTATTTTCATCATTTACTTCCATATATATATATATATATATATATATATATATACTGAAATAGATATATATTAACCAGACAGATAACTCACCATCATCATCTCTCTGACTCTCCTTCTCTCTCTCTCTCTCTCTCTCTCTCTCTCTCTCTCTCTCTCTCTCTCTCAGTATCTCTCCCCGTCCCTATCGGCCATCGCTTTAGGCAAGTCTTCTCGATGGCGTCAATTGTCGGCACAGAGCTGATAAATAGAGGGTTTAGCTGGACGGACCATACAAGTGAGTATATGTGTAAAAGCCTATAGTTCGTCCTTACTACTCCAGCATGTCTTGTTCGTCTGACTAGGATGTTTTATCAGATGGAAGGTAAGTGGCCGTACAGCTGCTGTTTTGTAAGGTGATGCTTCCAGAAATCGTATAAAACAGCACGCCACATAGTTATGTCAATTCTCATTAAACCTTTTCACCAAGCGTTTTATTCGAATCCACCTTGAGCAACTGTAGTACTGACACGGCTCCTGCTTAGAAGAATACTCGTATTGTTTTATCAGATATACAATGACAAAAATTGATAGATTAATACGAATTGACCCAAATTGGTTGATAGATTGTTTGATTGAGAGAGAAGGTAAGTAAAAACGGCAAAACTATATCTCAAGCAGAAGTGTTTGAACCCTTCTCTCATCACATGTTTCTAGTGACACGTGACTGATATTATTCAGTTATCACAAAGAATGATTGGCATTGATCGAGACAAACACGTGATTATTTGCTTAATCCTAGAAGCAACACACCACAAAACAGCAGCAGTACGGCCGCTAACCTCTCATTGCACAAACTATCCCACAAACTATCTCACAAAAATGAGACAAAAAAAAAAAATCTTATAAAAGCCATTCTTATGAAAGAATGGTTGTGGTACGATTTAGAATATCTTTAAAAAGCTCTAGACGGGTTGATATACCGTTAAAAAAGTATCTAAAAAAAGAAAATTTTAAATTTTTCGTGATTTTACACATTATTAAAACTCTGAGAAGGCTATATATATATATATATATATATATATATATATATATATACATATATATATATATCCTTCTCATATATATATATATATATATATATATATACGAGGTGCATACGATAAGTTTCCAGACTTTTTTCGCATGGGCACTTTTATTGATAGTACACACATGAAACTCTAGTCCCCTTCGAAGTAATCTCCTCCGGCTGCAATGCACTTGTACCTTTCCAACAACTTCTGGAAGGTCCCATGGAAGTCATCTTGTGTGAGCGTGTCGATGACCTTCGTCATAGCCTCTTTCATCTCCTCAATTGTCTTATAACGACAGCATCTGAGTTTTGGGAATAAGCAAAAGTTACTGGGAGCTAGGTCTGGACTATAGGGAGGCTGAGGAACTGTCTTATTGCCCATCTTGGTCAAATAGTCTGTGACAAGGATGGAGTTATGGACTGGTGTATTGTCCTAATGGAAATGCCACTCAGCCGATTTGAAGAGTGCAAGCCTCTTCCGACGGAATCTCTTCCTGAACTCCCTTAAAACCTCAACATAGTAACCCTAACCCTAACCCTTTGGCTAATCAAATCTGGTGTATTGACTTCCTTACTCCTCCCACACCTCCCATAATCCCTCACAGACTCCCTGCCTTCCTTGAATCTCTTATGCCACTCAAAAACTGATGCTCGATTCGTGCAAGATTGTCGAAAAGTAGTCTGAAGCATTTCATACGTTTCTGTGGCATTTTTTTCCAAGTTTATAATAGAATTTTATTGCATGTCGTTCTTCCTCACGTCCAGATTGCATTTTTGAAATTCAGCAGCTGTGTCAATCAGGCTTTAGTAGGATGTATTCCAATTGCTGCTGTAGCTATTCATTTGAACCTGAAATCATAGAAATTGGTCGGTCATCTCATAAGATGTATAGCAATAACATAGTGAATTTTCAAGAGTCTACGACAATTTCAAATGCCCATACGATAAAAGACTGAAAACTTATCGTATGCATCTAGTATATATATATATATATATATATATATATGTATACGAAGAAAAACCTCACCTTGCTCTTAAGTTAAATCTTGTTTAGCTCGTACGTTTATGATAATTCTTAAAAAATCTTTTAAAATTGGCCGTTGAATTTATTTATTTTACAATTAGTTTTATTTGATTGGTGGCTGTTTTATGGCATATTAACACTTCTAGGTAATCTAAAATCAAATTCTGTTTATATATATATATATAGTCATCCACAGAAAGACTGTTTCGTTGCATCACAACCCTTCACTGCGGCTAGACAAGTAGGATGCTTGAAGCGAAACCCGCCCAACTTTACGTTAGACTTAGTATCAGACCGCTAAGCCAACAAGAGTACCACGTCGGCTTAGTTTGATTTGTGGACAAATAGTTTGTTGGTAACTTTATCCTAAAATGAGTTAGACCTCATTTGTACACAATTAAATACTTTTAAGTATTAAAATGTAACATTAATAATTCTATTTAATATTATTCTTTTATTTGAGTTACTGTTAAATGATTTTTAAGTTTCGCTATTTATAATTAGTAATTTTTAACTATGAAGTATTCCTATTGAATATGAACTATTTGAACACAGCTTTAGAGTTCAAAATAGTTGATAAAAATAATCTTTGGTAATTGACTTGACCCATTTATGGGACCCTAACTATTATTACCTATCCTGGCCAGAGTGAACCTGTGAGTAATAGTTATGAAGGAGCACTCCACTTTCCACAAACTAAGGGAGTTTAGTGTCTTAATCAGGACACAATGTCAATATACGTGTGTTATTAACTAGTACAAAAGTAGTAGCATAATGGCCATGCAATTTATGTTATTCAATCAGTGCAAATGAGACGCTGACATAATAAAATAAAAGTTACCTAACGAAATAGAATGGCAGTTTAATGGCTAGGATATAAATTTGATGTTTGTAATTTCGTAGGAGTGTACGATGGTCTAAAAGGTAATAGGATTTGATAATGAAGATTTTTAATAGGAAAGGTCATTGATAAAGAGAGCATGACTGATTTTAAATTTACTGATATATCTAAAACGCAGAATTGAAGATGTATACTGACGTATGATGATTTTGATAACTGTATCGGATATGTTGAACAACGGTAGAGACAAATAGGCTAGATTTTAATGGGTTGTATTTTAAGGGGATGGTTTTTTATGGGTTAGATTTTGATTTGTTATATTTTAAGGGGATGTACTTTAATTGGCTAAATTTTAATAGTTTATATTTTTTAATATTTTATATTGTGTTCTACCTTACAGATTTATCTTAACGATTTTATGTTATAGATGAAAGTTCTATGTGCAACACCTAAGAAGAACTGAAGGCTAGGATAAGGACTGCATACACCAGTTTAAACAAGGAAATCGTCGTAAAGGCTTTTAGGGGGATCCCATGTCGTTTGGCCATTTCTTTGAATAAATTTAATCCATCGTATTTCGAGATATTTTTCTGTAAGTTTGGTAAATATATCTGATAAAGTAAGATGTCTGTGTTGTTTTCATTTATGCTAAGTTAGACGACAATTTATCCACCTACCTTATAAGTTGACTTACAATAAGGAGCACACACTTGCAAATAGGTATTTTAGACAAAATTGCTGATCAAAACTCACATTCTTTGTTTTTTGCTTCTGATCATGTTTGTGGTGTGTACACAGAATCATCGCATGTGTGGAATACTATTCAGCAATCTTGGCTAGCAAACTATTACTAGAGAGTTCTCTTTTCTCTGAATGCTCCATTTTTTAGCCTCGTGGCACAACTAAGCTTAGCTTATTAACTCAATGTGCACAAATATGAAACGAGTGAAGTAAAGGACTTAAAGCGATCATAATTTGATATTTTTCTGCATTATATATATATATATATATATATATATATATATATATATATATATATATATAAATTATTATCTTCATTGGAGTTTGAGTGACAGCAAGTCTCCTCAAGTCTCCAGGACTCTTCTCAGTATTCTGACCGTTCTCAATAATATTGTTGTTTGGATGGTCTCCACTCGTCCACTAACTTCCAACTCCTCCAGTCCCTTTAGCAATCCTTTAGTTACTGTACCCAAAGCACCAATCACAATAGGTATAATTGTCACCTTCTATGTTCCACATTATTATTACTATTATCATTATTGCTGTTTGTTTATTTGTTATGCCTCCTGGAGCATATTCCTTTTTTACTCTCTTCTCATATCACCCTTAAAAAAGAATCTTTGCACAGAACGTGTACACGATTAATAAGATATGTATATACAGCTCACACTCTGTTAAGAAATTCATCCAATATTTCCAAAAAAATACTCTCTTAGATTCTTTTTTTTTTCTGAAACCATCCAATTTTAATACAATATATTTTATAGTTTTGCTCTTTTTGATGTTCTTAAGCAATTTCTTCACAAAATATATTACTCTATCGGCAAAAAAAAAAAAAAAAATCCAGTTTGTTAGTAGATTAGTATTTGAAATCTACCTGGACAGTAAATTTTCAGTTCAAAGGAGAATACTGAAAAAGTGTCCGTCATGATGAGAAATTCCATTTATTATTTTGAAAGTTTCAATTTCATCACCTTTCATTGTTCTTTCTAGAAAAGTAGTTAAGCCTAATTTCCCTAATCTTTCCCAGTAACTGTAATCTTTTACTCCTTTTATTAGTTTTGTCAATCTTCTTTTCACACACACGCGCACACTCATATTTTAATAACCATCTTTTCAGTACATTGTACAGTTTTTGTGTATTGTGCAGTTAACTTTTTCTGAATCTATCTTTTAATTTTTCTCAAACAATGAGTGTTGTGATCATAAATATACGTGGAGAAATAGTAGGTTGGAAAAATCCGACAAGTTGTTAAAAGATAAATGAAAAATTGAATAAATCGAAACACAGAAAACGGTCTTAAATTGATATTTCATCTTTATTTCATAAAAGAAATGAAGATGAAATAAAGACGAAATATCAATTTGAATACGTTGTTTGTGCTTCGGTTTATCCACTTTTCTATTTATTTTTCACACACACACACACACACACACGCATATATATATATATATATATATATATATATATATATATATATATAGAGAGAGAGAGAGAGAGAGAGAGATAAACAGTTCTATTTCAAACAATTCAGTTTAGCATAAGTACACTGTTTGAATGTCAAAACAGTTCTATTTAGTTTAGCACAAGCACACAATTTAATCCTATTTGGCCCATAGATAGGACCCTATCAGTTGCTACCCCTCCGGGCCAGAGTGGACCTGAAAGCAATGGCAATGAAGGGGTACTTCGCATTCTCCAAAGCTCCAGCATTACTGGAACCTCACCATCAGATTGTTTAGTGTCATATTCAGGACACTCGTTGGGTGAGTCCTATCCCTCTGCAGAAATGCTGTCGGGGTATTTTTCAGCCCCAGCCGACTGGGCCAGTATATATTGTTAGAATTGCAGCGTTCATACTTGGTTGCATATACTGCTCTGAAGATCAATTTCAATTTCAATTCAATAAAACCCCAAGTTATGAGTGTTTCTATGTACAAATTAAAAAAAAATCTTTTTGATTAGAATATTTATTCTTTACATTAGTATACAGTAATAAATTTGCTGATTTTGAAATTGTTTTAGATCTTATCGAACCTTTTAGATTTTATATAACGATTTGTTTACCAATATGTGTGTATATGTTTCTGTGTGCGTACAAACATTAGAATTTTAGTAATATTTGAGTAGAAGAACAACGATTAGGCGCCATGTATGTTTGAGGATTGGTCGACTGACGATCCAGAACTTGGAATGTAACTTCAACGAGAATGTTTTAAAATCATTTAAGGTCAAGAGAAATTGGGTGAAGTAAACACGTTGACTGAATTACTATACACTCAATGGATTTCTGTTTTGTTTTGCTTGCTGCCATTGCTAAGTAGTTGTTGGATGTTGTTTACGTACGTAACAAAGTCGGGGAGAGAAAGAAAAAAAATTTATAAAGTTATATAAACTTGTTTACTACTTATAAATTTGTGCAATGGAACCAGTCGAGCAGAGAAGAGAGTCGGCTATTAATTAGTTACAATATATCGAGATGACATATTGCTATTTCCTTTGGTATGTGAACAAATGACATATTATTTTTTCTTAGTTTTACTAGATAGATAGATAGATAGATAGATAGATAGATAGATAGATAGATAGATAGATAGATATGAAATAATTGACAAAATTACCTCAAGATCGACATGAAATTACTGATGCTAAGTAAGTTTCCAAAGATATTTTCTTTGTTTATAATTTAGTGTCATCATTGCTCTAACAAACAGAAGTGGCGATATTGAGTCTCCCCGGAAGATGCCTCATTGAATTTTAACTTGTACTTGGGCTTGTTCTCCTTCTGGTAATTCCTCTTTCTAACTTTCCATAGCTTTCGTGATGAAGTTCAGATATTTTTCAGACATTCTATTTTCTACTTTCTACTCGTTTTTTTTTAAAGCAAGATGTTACTATGCCTTTCAAACTCCCAATGTTTTAAACGCCACCGGAAATTTCCTGATTAAAGAGAACCTTTACCGGTCATTCTTATTTTAGTTGTGAAAGAATGCAGCTCATAATTTGTTCTGTGATCTTATACACTTTAAATGGACGAACTGAAAGTGCATACTCGACTTGTCATGTGGGACTTTAAGAATAAGAAAGATACTAAAAAAGCAGATAAGAAAATTTGTTATTGTTCATGGCCAAGGTGTTATTACGGACTGCCAAGTTTCAATCTGGCAATACGTCATTAGGAGATGAACCTAGACCAGGACGCTAAACAGATCTCGATCACGATGCTTTAAGAAAATTGGTGAGATGCAACCCTCGTAAAAGTACCGAAGAATTAGCACTTGACCTTAATATCCTAATCCACAATCTGCTGAAAAAGATTGAAAAAGTGAGCAAGTTAATGTTTGACTTCCTCATACTCTTACGGAGAAGAATAAGAAAGATTGCATTTTCATAGCGACAAATCTTCTTTAAAGGCGGGTAAATGATCCGTTTCTGTATCTTTACAGGTGACGGAAAATGGATCTTTTATGACGATATTCAATGCAAAAGACAATGGATTGGCAAGGGTGAATCTCCACAGCCTATCCCAAACGCAGGGCTTCATGAAAGAAAAGTTTTGCTGTATGGTGGGATCATCGCGGTATCATTGATTTTGAGTTTGTAAACTGTAATCAGACACTCAATACAGACTTATACTCTCAACAGCTTCAACATTTGCATGAAAATCTAAGAAATTTCTCGTTAATTCGAAAAACGTTGTCCCTCTCCATGATGACGCAAGGTCACATTCAGCAAGAATTACACAAGAAAAAGTATTGGATTTAGGCTACTCTGTTTTACCTCATCAACCATATACAGCTGACCTTGCATCAAGTGACTTCCTTCTTTGTCGTTCTTTACAAAATGCTCTGAATGACCGGCGATTTTCTCAAAAAAATCAGGTGAAAACGCTTCTGGAAAACGTTTTTAGCTCGAAACCGAGTGAATTTTACTTGAGGGGAATCAACAAGCAACCTGATAAATGGCAGCAAGAGGTGATTCAAAACAATGGCAAATATACTATTGATTAAAATTAATTCATTATTAAATTATTGGTGAATAAATTATATTTTACTGAAACGAAGATCATTTATGACTTAATTCAATAGTATCTTTTATATTTATTTCACGAAAATATTTAAATTTTTTCTTTTATGATATAGTTCCAAAATATATTTCCAAATATCTCAGTCACCATTTTGATGCAGTTAAGTTATTAGTTTGGCATCGTAGTTTAATCTTTTCGATTCATTTTATTTAAAGGCCACCATTTATGGTGTGACCTTATTACATTTAATCTGACCTCTTTCTTCAAATAATTTGAAATAACCTTTGCTATAATTTATCAAAATGAATGTAATTTTAAAAAAAAATAGACTGGTGGGAAATACGAAATAAAACTGTTACAAATGCTTTGTTAGTAGAAATAAACTTGATTTTTTCTTATATTTGTATAAATTTTACACACACACACACACACACACACACACACACACACACACACACACACACACACACACACACACACACACACATATATATTTCCTCATGCAATTAGATACACAAACACTCAAACGCATTAACACAAACAAAAACAAAAGCTGTGGATATGACCGTAGTGTAATGGTTATCGTCGAAGGACGTAGACACAAATTCAAATCCTGACCACTGGCCGGGAAGTAGAAGAGGCAAAGATGTAAGGCTCTCTGAAGATAACACAGCGTGGTATGGTCAAGAGAAGAAGAAGAAATTATAGGGTCGATATGGCAGTCTGTCTTCGCCTCTCTCACACATGCGCCAGCTACGACCCCTTTCGAAAAATAAAGTGTGAGAGTTATATTTTTATAAAGTAAAGTGTTATGGTCATTCTTCCTTCATGTCAATTCATTATTCATCTCTTTATTATGCCGGTATTATATAGAACAATAATATACAAGTAAACAAACAATTACAATCTGAAATTAATGCACACACACACACACACACACACATTTATATATATATATATATATATATATATATATATATATATATATGTGTGTGTGTGTGTGTGTGTGTGTGTGTGTGTGGTGAATTCAATAAGTTTCCAGACTTTTTTGTACAGGCATTTAAAATTGTCGTAGACTCATGAAAATTCACTATCTTATTGCTATACATCTTATGAGATGACTGACCAATTTATATGATTTCAGATTCAAATGAACAGCTACAGCAGCAATTGGAATACACCCAACTAAAGCCAGATTGTCACAGCTGGTGAATTTCAAAAATGCAATCTGACACTTTAGAAGAACGATATGCAATAAAATTCTGTTTTAAACTTGTAGAAAATGCCACAGAAACGTATGGAATGTTTCAGACTGCTTTTCGACAATCTTACATGAATCGAACATCGGTTTTTGAGTGGCATAAGAGATTCAAGGAAGGCAGGGAGTCTGTGAGGGATGATGGGAGGTGTGGGAGGAGTAAGGAAGTCAATACACCAGAGTTCATTGGGGTTAGGGTTACTATGTTGAGGTTTTAAGGGAGTTCAGGAAGAGATTCCATCGGAAGAGGCTAGCACTCTTCAAATCAGGTCAGTAGCATTTCCACCAGGACAATACACCAGTCCATAACTCCATCCTTGTCACAGACTATTTGACCAAGATGGGCATCAAGACATTTGCTCACCCTCCCTATAGTGTAGACCTTATTCTCTGTGACTTTTGCTTATTCCCTAAGCTCAGAGTCTGTCGTTATGAGACAATTGAGGAGATGAAAGAGGCTGTGACGAAGGTCATTGACACGCTCACACAAGAGGACTTCTATCGGGCCTTCCAGAGGTTGTTGGAACGGTATAAAAAGTGCATTGCAGCTGGAGGAGATTACTTCGAAGGGGGATAGAGTTTCATGTGTGTACTATCAATAAAAGTGCTCATACAAAAAAAGTCTGGAAACTTATTCGTTACTGAGTATGAAGTTCGGGTTGCGTTGAAGCAGGTCAGACTCAACACGTCGCCGGAACTGTATGGTTTACTCTACGAAGTATACTTGTATATGTCGCACATATTTATGCCTATTCTGAAGAATATGTTCAGAATTGATTGGCCAAAGGGTTAGGGTTAGGGTTACTATGTTTAGGTTTTAAGAGTGTTTGCGAAGAGATTCCGTCGAAGAGGCCAGCACTCTTCAAATCGGGTCAGTGATATTTCCACCAGAACAATACACCACTCCACAACTCCATCCTCGTCATATCAATGTTGTCTTCTATCCCCCCATAATCTCGGGAATCAGATGCAGATTGTTCTGGATTGATCTTCCCTTTACAGCGCATTTTTGCTTATGTCCGATCAAATCCTGACAACAATCCGCAAACTATTCGCCAAGATCCAGGCCAAAATCATTAACTCTTTGTTAAACATAGTTATGGGCCTGTAATCATCAAGTTCCTCCTGAACATGCTTGCTTCCTTTCTTCAGGATTGTGATCACTTATTTGGTAATGGTGCTAGAGATGGCTCACTGAGCAAACCAATGGTTGAACATATTCGTCAGAATAGGCACAAATATGTGCGACATATACAAGTATACTTCGTAGAGTAAACCATACAGTTCCGGCGACGTGTTGAGTCTGACCTGCTTCAACGCAACCCGAACTTCATACTCAGTAACGAATAAGTTTCCAGACTTTTTTTGTATGAGCACTTTTATTGATAGTACACACATGAAACTCTATCCCCCTTCGAAGTAATCTCCTCCAGCTGCAATGCACTTTTTATAACGTTCCAACAACTTCTGGAAGGCCCGATGGAAGTCCTCTTGTGTGAGCGTGTCAATGACCTTCGTCACAGCCTCTTTCATCTCCTCAATTGTCTCATAACGACAGCATCTGAGCTTAGGGAATAAGCAAAAGTCACAGGGAGTAAGGTCTAGACTATAGGGAGGGTGAGCAACTGTCTTGATGCCCATCTTGGTCAAATAGTCTGTGACAAAGATGGAGTTGTGGACTGGTGTATTGTCCTGGTGGAAATGCTACTGACCTGATTTGAAGAGTGCAAGCCTCTTCCGATGGAATCTCTTCCTGAACTCCCTTAAAACCTCAACATAGTAACCCTAACCTCAATGAACTCTGGTGTATTGACTTTAGTTAAGAGGAACCTTGGGCGCGAAGCTAGCGAGTGCTACAAGGGATTTGTAGTTAGAACTTGGCTAAAAAGGATTCCCAACGAAATGTAACTCATACGTTCGTGAGGAGAAAGCGCGAAGGTTTCCTCATCGGTACATCGAGTCTGTAAAGTCTCCGAATTGGCTCGTACTCCGGTTTAGCCATGAGATACGAGAGGCCTCCCAGGTGCATTTTCGTGATTCCTCCCACACCTGTCATCATCCCTCACAGACTCCCTGCCTCCCTTTAATCTCTTATGCCACTCAAAAACTGATGCTCGATTCATGCAAGATTGTTGAAAAACTGTCTGAAGCATTCCATACGTTTCTATGGCATTTTCTACAATTTTAAAACAGAATTTTATCGCATATCATTTTTCTAAAGTGTCAGATTGGATTTTTAAAATTCACCAGCTGTGACAATCTGGCTTTAGTAGGATGTAGTCCAATTGCTGCTGTAGCTATTCATTTGAACCTGAAATCATAAAAATTGGTCAGTCATCTCATAAAATATATAGCAATAACATAGTGAATTTTCAAGAGTCTACATTTTTTTTAAAAGTCTGGGAACTTATTGAATTCACCACGTACATGCGAAACTTCTGAAGCAGGAAATCAAGCAAGCGGGCAAAACAATCACGAAAATGCACCTGGGAGGCCTCTCGTATCTCACGGCTAAACCGGAGTACGAGCCAATTTGGAGACTTTACAGACTCGATGTACCGATGAGGAAACCTTCGCGCTTTCTCCTCACGAACGTATGAGTTACATTTCGTTGGGAATCCTTTTTAGCCAAGTTCTAACTACAAATCCCTTGTAGCACTCGCTAGCTTCGCGCCCAAGGTTCCTCTTAACCAAATCTACCGCGAGGGAGTCCCCCTCCATCGCCCAGGAAAGTCTATCTTCTATGACATTCGTCTTCTTGGTCCTATCCAGTCTGAGCTTATAGCCGTATTTGATGATGAAGTCCCTAATCCTATATTTTAGAGAACACTACCACCTATTACCCACTACCACCCTCATTAAAGCCCGCTGAATAATGGATTCTAGCCGGTCCTGGAAGTCCCATATCTCCAGGAAGGAGGTATTGAACTTCCAGTGTCCGGCCAGAGTAGCCCTATTTTCTAAACGCAGACTGACCCAAACGAGTTTATTGTCAGTCAGCCCAATCAAGTTGAACGTAGGATAAGAAACGAAATCGGAGTCAGCTCGCCTAACACTCAGCCCAGGTAAGACCTTTTACGGACAGAAGGTGAACTATCTATCCACGTTCACATCCCTCTCCCTGGGTGATCCAGACGAAACCTGTCGACTAAGTCGAAAAGGCCATGAAGTCGACCAAGCTGCTTTCACACCCACTAGCTTTCCTACAAGCACCCCTTCCGGCCTTATCTATCTTGGGATCAAAGATCTCATTCTAATCTCCCACAAGAACAATCCGCTTCGAATTGCCGAGGAACGGTTCCAACCGCCGAAAAACGGCGCGTCTCACACCAATAGTATTGGGCGCATAAACCGTAACTACTCGAAAGGAGAAGCTTTTCATGGCAACATCAGCAACAGCCAGCCGGCTCCCGTCACCTGCAAAGACAAGATTAAAATTCGCATTAAGGCTGCGTCTGTTTAGTAGAGAAACCCCAGCGATACAGCGAACGCCTAGTGCTGAAAGAACGACATCCTCTCGCACCCGAGCGTCTGCTGCATAAATGAAGTGTCTCTTGCTCCGCGGTAACATTCACACTGAGGTTCGAGAGCTCACCCAACAAGTGCACTCACTTGCTCGGGTCCCTCAGTCCCCTCGCATTCAGACTAGCAATATTTAAAGACATCCTTACTTACCTTTCTGCTCAGTGTCAATAAAAGTTTTAAAGTCTTCAGGGGTTAGGATGCCGACGGCGTGTACGACGTTGTGAGCCTTTAGTTTTTATGGGGATATTGTTCCTATTCTCTGACAGATATTGGGGCGGGTCTGTTTTTTTTTTTGGCTTGGGAAATATAGGAAAGGGTTTTGTAATTTTAGTAGCTGTTGTGTCAGTGCTGTTTTCTTGAGGGAATTTGGATTGGGATCCATTTTTTAAAATAGTTTTTTGCCGCCTCGTCTCCACTGTCGCGGCGTCTTTTGAGACTGACTTGGATTTCCATCGGCTCTTTTTCGTTTGGTGGGGTGCCTTTGGTTTAGTTTATAGGTGCTGTGTCTGTGGTGTTGATCTTTTGCGAGTGTTTTCCTTGGATATTTCCTAGAAGGTTTCAAGAGGTCTTTCCGGAGAGCTATCTCTAGAGGAGATTTCCCGCATTTTCTTATTTTTTTTGTTTTTACTGGTGATGGTGGGGGGAGAGGTGTCTGGGGAGATGTTTATCACCGGAGGAGCCTCCGGTTTTTTTCTTTTGGATTTCCTTCTTCTTGGTCAAGGAATCAAGAGCTGGAGTTGAGAATTCCCAGGGGCTGCCTTGACAGGAGACGCCTCCGACTCATTGGTTTTTGGCTTGCTTTTTGGTGGGAGCTCTTGTTGCTCTTTGTTGTCCAGGGTTTTGGTGGGGGATGTTGCGTTAGGCTGGTTGGTTTCGGCTTTCTTTCGCCGGACTACTTCAGTCCAGCCTCCTTCTGTATCTTTGTTCTTCCCGGTAGTTGCAGTGGGCGTGACAGCGGAGGTAGCCGGGCTTTTAGGTTTTTCGCCCGTTCCCAGAGGGTAATGTGCTGCTAGGTGTCCTTGCTGCCTAGATGACCAGCAGTAGGGCCGTCTTCTTTTGACGACGACCCTCATCTGCCAGTCATTTGACGTAATTATGCTGGGAATTGCTCTTTTGTCGGCTACGTCTAACGCAATCGACAAAGAGGTCGGGCAAATCTATTTTAGAAGATGGAGCTTCCTGCGAACGGGGCGTTTTGGTCAGACCGGTAACCAAAGCCGGGCAGGTTTTTAAGAAGTACGTTGCCGGATCGGACTGTAAGATGGTTTCAATGACATTTGGGGTGTCCTGCTCAGTTGTAGTAGCCACCATTGTTGGTGCAGCAACCAAAGTGGCTGGAGATACAGTTGTAATAACGGCCTGGGTACCTAATGGAGCGTTTACCGAAGTGGTCACTGAGGGAGCGGTCGCCGAGGATGGATTTATCATGGTACCGAGGTCATCTCCAAAGTAATAATCGCCGAAGTGGTGATTGCGGTTGCCAAGGTAGTTATTGATGGAGCGGTCACTAAAGGAAACAAGACCGGGGTGGCCCAAGATTTGTGCCTGCTCTCCATGGGTACAAGTCCTGGAGGGAGGAAGGCACAAAAAAAATCAAGGTTAAAGCAAGTCCAGGGAAAATAAGTTTGCAAAGGTTGAAGTCCAGAGAAAAAAGTATGCAAGCAACGACGAACACACCTCTGTTGGCTGGGCACTGAAGCCAAGCATACGAGAGGAAGAAACAGAATGAACAAATGAAATAAAAGCCAGAAAGAAAAAGAAGTTCTTTAACGAAAGTTAACAAAAAATAGCAAGAAGAAAAAATTCATCACTGATGTAAATTCAGTTAACTCCAAGTCGTCTTCGGGTGTTGTGATTATTTATTGCATAGATTATCAGAATTGGGCATAAGGCCGGAAGTTTTGTTGGGAAGAGGGAAGGGAGGTGTTCATTAGTGACTAATGGTCCTAAACTAATTAATCCTAGCTAACGGCACACACTGACCCAACCATTCTGACAATATATCTTCCGTCTGCTGTCTTTCACAACGCAGTCACCAAAATACCGTATTCACTCTATGATATCGCCAACTGAAAAATTTCATTTAAAAACTCGTTGCATTACCGAGAGACTGGGAAACTTAAACAGACCCTGAAATAAATAAAACAAAATATTAAGGGGATTTAGTTACCCTCCGTACCACACAAAATATATTGGACCGCCGACTGTTTTCCGACTAAAGCCGGAAACAAGTCGGACAATCCCTAAAGGGGGAAGGGAACTAATCTAATAAGGGAGAAAAAAGGTGTGGAGAGTGGCTGTGGACAGGAGGAGTTATTCATCGCGGAGAGTCCAGGATAAAAAAATATGACAATAAATTTAGAGGAAAGGGGAGAAAAAAATATGGGCGGGGAAAGACCTGGACAGCTAGAGCAGAGATGACAAGGTCATGACATGAGCACACTGTTAGCTAGAAAAAGGAAAAGAAAACCCAGTGTAGGGGTCCGAAGAGGACCCCGTATTGCTGTGGCCATGAGAAAGCGGAGGGAATATAGCCCCCTTTCGGACGTCTAGGCTTGCTACTTTCACCCACCTTTTGTCGAATGTTATACGATTCAAGCGTTTTCTATCACATCTGACCTTTACCCTAAGCTGATGCTTAAAATAACAGATCAAATTGTAATAAGAAAAGCTGACCGTCATATAATCCCTTCAATCACGCCATTCGAGTTACGGCCTGGATCACGAGAAACACCCTTCGTTTCACACCTACCCATGAAGGATCTATGTTGTCAACGACGTAGGACACTTCGAGCTGCACGAGCGGCTTGGAATCGATGCGAGCCGTCACCGCACCGACATTGGCCCAAAGCGCGCGGATTCGCCGACAGTGGAAGAAGGCGTACTTGGCCGTTTCTTCGATACCACTGTCACAACCGGCACAACTGGACATTTCTGCCATACACACTTTAAAGGCATTTCCCTAAAAAGGGGCGCCTCAGGCATCAGGCGATAAACCCAGCCCCTCCAAGGAAGTTTAAAACCGGTCAAGGAGCAACTCAACTGACAGCGGCTCGACGAGCTTATTGACCGTTCGGCACGGATGCCAAACAGTCCAGTGGCTAATCAAGCGATATTTGACGAACGTCTCACCAGACGGACGAGTGTGGCACATTGCCTTTTTAGGTGAGATCGGGCGCAGGGCCGTGGCCCAGACATGCCCGGCGGATCCAAAAATACCACGGGCTCCGCTGGCATTCCCCATAAAAAGGGGCGTCCCAGGCGCCAGGCAATAAACCTAACCTTTCCAAGGAGGGTTAGAGCCTGAGAGGACGCCCCCCTGAGGCTCGAGGAAATTGACCGTCCGATACGGATGGGAGACAGTCTGCAGAAAAACCTCTGCACCAAGCAGCGGCTGATCACACTGGTATTTGTCATTCGTCCCACCAAGCGTACAAGTGTGGCACAAGGCCTTTTTAGTTGGGTCCGGGCGTAGGACCGAAGCCCACACGTGTCCAGCAGTCCCTAAAATGCCTCGGGTCCCGTCGGCATTCCTCTAAAGAGGGTCGCCTCAGGCAACAGGTGGTAATCCCAACCTTTCCGAAGAGGGTTAAAGCATAGGTTGACGGCCCCCTGAGGCTCAAGGAAATTAACCGTCCTGCAAAAATGCCAGACAGTCCTTTGAAAAGCCTCTGCACGAAGCAGCGGCTGATAGCGCTTGCCAGTTATTTTCAGTGAGAGACTTATATAGGTTCTCTCTTATACACATTTTTGCTGATTAATTTGCCAGTATCACTGCATCTCTTTGAATCGTATGGGTCTGACGCCCCTAGTAGGTCTTGTGATTGTTTGATTTATGGGATTACTTTGCTCCCCTGGTCTCTCTCCTGCATTTCTTTCTCTCGGGGATCTAGATCTGTCCTGCACTCAGCTGTAATCAAGGTCGTCTTCTTACATTATTTGATCTTCATCCGAATTTTCAAACTCATTCTGGCCCACTTAATCATGCATTATTTAATCCTCTGACGTTTCATTCTGTAAAGGTTTTTCTAATTAATCATTAACGGAATGAATCGTAGAGATTTCTTCATTTTGCTCTTCATATTCACCCTGGGGCTTTATTTGATCTGCATGAGCTTATATACTGTAAATCTTCGGTTTCATCTTTTAAAATCTTGATAGTGCATCTATGTGTGGAATTGAATTTCCTTTGACATATTCTATATCAAAGTCAAATGCCTTTAATCTTATCGCCCATCTTAGTATTCTGGATGTCGTGACTTTGGGTTAATCTTTTTTTGGGGGGTTGAATATAAACTCTAATGATCTATGATCACTTCTCAAAAGAAATTTTTTTCCAATGAAAAATTGCCGGGCTCTAGTGGTTGTTCACACAATGGCCAATGCTTATTTCTCTATATTTGAAAAATTAAATTCAGTGTTCGTTAGTCTTCTTTATAAATATATTACCGGATGTCCTACTTGTGATGATATTACGGATATTGAATGTTCTCTTGCATCTGTGGTTAACGTAATGTCCTTTTTTGGATCAAAAACTTTCACTACTGGTTTCTTTATCATAATTACTTTTAATCTATCAAAAGCTTTTTGCTGTTTCTCTGACTAGATAAATTCAACTTTCTTTTTTCTTAAATTTGCAAACGGCTCAGTCAAGTCCGTATATTTTGGTACATATCGCCTGTAGAAATTCACCAATCCAAAAAAAGATTCAAGTTCCTTTTTATTTGTAGGTGTAACTATTTTTTGTATTTTTTCTATCAAGGCTTGCTTTGATGGTATACCTTCTTTTGAAATGGAATAACCAAAAAATGATAATTTTTCATTTATTGTGATTCCAGCGTTTCTTAATCTATTCAAGACGATGTCAGTTTTCTTTTTTAATTCATTTTCATTAGTAGCTCTTATGCATATATCGTCCTGGTAGCAAACCATTTTTTTTTTTATCTTCTAAAACCTGTTCGATAGCCATTTGAAATATGGCACTTGCTGTTTTTATTCCATACAGCATCCTTCTCCATTTCAGTAACTCTTTTGGCATATTTATCGTCGTTACTTCTTTGAAGTTATTGTCTATTGGTATTTGGTGATATGCAGTTTTCAAATCTATTTTTGTAAAAACGCTCCTATCTGCTAGTGCATGAAATGCTACTTCAACATTAGGCATTGAATATGAATCCGAGCAAACTTTGTGATTTACGCCTATTTTATAATTTCCACATATACGTATGTCTGCATCTGACTTTCTTAAAACTATAGTGGGTGATGCCCATTTGCTACCCCCAAGGGAAACATGTTCAAGAAGGTCATGTTCGATAAATTTTTGTAGTTTTGCTACTACTCATGGCAACAAATATACCGGTAATTTTTCTGACTCATAATAAGAGAAGGCAACATTTTCTTTTGATTTTAAACTCACTTTATAGTTTTTAACTTTCCTGTTTTGTTTTTTTTGTTTTTTTTTCATTTTTATCTCATTAATTAATTTGGTAGAATTAATGTTAAGCCCATCGTTTCCAAGAAGTCCGTGATTCTTTTTACAAGTTGTGACAATTATACGCATTACTTCAAATTTATTTTCTAATTCCAAGGAACCTTCAAAGTATTCTAAAGTTTTTATAACCAGCCCATCAAATTGGCGGAATTGTAAACTGCTCTTTCAAAAAACTGTCTTTCCAATTTGTTCTTCGATCTTTTTTGGCATAAGCGTCACCTCACCGCCTGTATCCATTTGCAAATCCAAATGGAAGTTGTCGATTTTAATCTTTAGTATAATATCTTTTTTATTCAATTATTTCTACCTTCATGTTTTGTTTTTTTTACTAAAGAGACTTCCATATTGGTTTCGTTTTTTTCAATTCTTTCAACGTTTTTGTTTTTGAATTTGCATACTGCTTGAAAATGGCTCTTTTTTTAAGCAATTTGTACAAGTTTTCGTAAATGCCGGGCATTTTTCCCTTTTTATTTCATGTTCACGTCCACAGTACGAACATTTTTAAAATCTTTTTTAATATGTAAGTATCGATGAATGTTTGTTCGCTGGGTTGACTTTTATCACGGTTGTATTTCTGTATTAACTCTTGTTGCTGTATAAAGTCAATGCAGGTATTTAAAGACATATTTCTTATATGTAGTTGTTCCATTATTTTATATAGGGGCGATGAATTGTAAATTCCTTCAATTAACCTTAATTGAATTAAGTCCTAATTAATCGTCTGTTCTTCTTGTCCAAGTTTTTCAAATTCGCAATATCTAATCTCATTTCATAGACGGTGTTGATATTTTATATTTGGTTTTTCAATTTCTTGTTTCATCGACAAGAACTTTGTTCTTTCTGCTACGACCAACCTTTTCTTGGACCTCATATTTCTTCTTATGATGTGACTTATTTTTTTAAAAGTCAGGTCTTCCAGGTTTGTGGGATACGCCATGGGAGACTTTCCTTATCACCTCGCATCCAGCTGTAGCTAAAAAGAGATCCTTAATTTCATTTTCTCCCCCCTTTTCCTTGTCGTCTTTCAGCTTTTTAGTTCTTGCGCTCGCAGCAAAATATCGTAGCCACATATCGACAAAATCGAGATCCTCGAGAGACCTATCAGCGATGCCATTGTTGTGATGTGCAAGGTTAGCACAAGAGAGTAGCTAATCAAGCTTTCCAGTTATTCTCAGTGAGAGACTTATATAGACTTTCTCTTACACTCATGTAAATTAGGCAGATTAATTTGCCAGTATTACTACATTTTCTTTTCCCTCTTTTGAGGTCGAGAGCCCCGATATTTTTGGTGGACTGTCCCTAATTTTTTTTTTGGGGGGGGTCCGATTTTAGATCGGCAGGGTTTTTGATTTGGTGGGTCCATACTGGATCTTCACCAAAAAGGAAATTAAACAAAATAATAACAAAATCACTGGTTAAAACACGGTGTAACAAGCTTAACAAATTCAACAAAGTAACAAAGCAACTAAGTTCAACAAAAGCAAATAATAACGTAAACAATAACGGAAAACAATAAAAAAAACTTGCGTATCTAACAAATCAAAGAAACATAGTCTTCGGAGCTTGTGTTAGATCATTTATTCCAGTGAGTTTTATCTATATTTATTTGGAGTGTTTTTTAATCGGTGGATTTTGCTCCTTCTGTTAGAGTCGGTCGTAAGGTTAGTTATTGAATATATTTAATATGTTAATACCTATATTGAATGCTATTTCATTCGTAGTAGGCTTTTTATTTTTTATAACTATTGCTTCGAGGATTTGTAAACAGTTTTTATTGTTATGTTTTTTTGTATTGTTAATTAGGATCTTTCTTAAATCCTAGGATTTCAGTTTGTCAATGTCTTTGTTATGTTTTGTCATTAGATGCTGTTTTATGGCGCTTATGCCAGAGAGGTGGTGCGTAAGGCGACGAGAAAGTATGGTTGTTGTATGACTAATGTAGGTATTAGCTGTTATGTTATTTTCCGAGAGACACTCTCGAAATACATGTAGATTTATACACTACATTAGTTTGATTTAGGAAAGTTTTAGGGGAGTTTGTGTTATTCTTAACAATGAGGTTTGACGTTTTAAATCTAGTGTAGCAGATTAGTTTAATTTGTTTTCGATGTTCGATAGGTTTAATCTACCTTGGTATAATATTGGTTATTACTTGCTCATCTAATTTGTAGTTTTTATGCATTCGATTCTTGTGATATTTGTTAATTCTGTTAGTATTATTATTGTTGTTGTTATTGCTATTTTTATGGATGTTATGGAAATATAGTTCTATTTGTTTATCGATTAGTTTATTAGAGAAGTTATCATTGACTAGGGTTTGTTTTATGTAAGTTCTTTGTAAAATATTATCTTAGAGAAGGATATGTAATAAGCTCTGTCGATTAAGTTTTTATAAGGGCTATTTTATATTTTGTGGAGCATTCGCTATGATAGTTAAGTAAATTGGAGTTGTAACTGGTTAATTTTTTGTAAAGGGATGCAATGAATTTGTCGTGAAGATTTTGAACAGGAAACAACCCATGGTCTTTAACCGAACATGTTTAGATAACGACTTACTGCCAAAGTATACAATATATATATATATATATATATATATATATATATATATATATATATATATATATCCATTTAGAAAAAACTTTAGAAATGGAAAGAGGAAGTTGCGTGAATGTAAACGAATTATCATCAAGTCCCCTGTGAAAACGGATTTCCCTGATTCTCTCTTTCCATACGTCCCTATCGTTCATCGCTCCAGGTAGGTCTTCTAAATTGCATCCTGTATCTATGCAGAGCTGTTGTAGATAAGTTCTTACTGGTCGACCAACACTGACACATCTTTGTGAAGGTGTCAATAGGAGAACGTCACTTATGAGTTCGTCCTTTCTTCCCCAGCAGTGTACTGCATATTAATATATTGAGAGAAAGAGACAAACTACCTTGAATCGACATAGTAATCACTTGTATATACACGGTATTGCTAAAAATTGTGCATTGAAATGTTCCTCCTTCCCACCAAAAATTCGAAATTTGAATATGTTGCAAAAATCCCTAGATGTCTTGTGTCGAAATTATTCAGACACCGTCTGCAACGTAGCGTGCTTTTTGAATGACGTTCAAGTATTTGTGTACGCGCGTGTGTGCGTGCGTGCGTGTGTGTGTGTGTTAGCGTGTTTGTGTTGCTAATTTGACGATGGCTGATAAAGACGAACAGAGTGTGTTTGAGATTTTTTCTTTCGAAATAAGATTTCACAAATTTGAAATATGTGAATCCTAATAATTTCTATTTCCATTATCAAATTATTCATATTAATGTCATCATTCAAAAGGTATGATAAAAAGTAAGGAATTCAATTGAAGCAGAATAAAAAAAAGTATACATCAACTGCGGGCTAATGATATTGAATGACGTTTGTTGCCTCTCCAGCTGTTAATGATTCTAGATAGTCTGCATACTTCTGAGTTTAGTCTTTCACCAAATTCACTCTATTCTTTGTCTTGTAGATAGGTGTTCGTCGGATTTTCAGGTCATGGTAATTCAATTCACAATATAATTCCTCTACATAAAAGATAAAAAATAAAATGTATATCAATATCCTTGCCCTTGAGTTCATAATAATTACGCCGATGCGTATTTCCAATTCTCTTGGGAAGACGTGGCCCTGGAGGTGACCGTGTCCTCTGTAAAGAGTATGGATGTAACTTACAAGACACATTCAGGTTAACTGGCCGCGCAATTACCATGACTAGTTAATTTTGTGTCACTTGTGTGCGATATCGATTGATAGTTCAGTCGTAGAGTTTCGGATCTGCAGTCTGTGTTCGCTAGTTCGATTTCTAGTGGTTGAGATCACGGTATACACTGCTGATGAGACCTTATACGGTCAAAACAGCTGTCCAGTGTTTCTGTATGTCATGCGTAGATGTTCGCTGGGTTTTCTGGTAATTGAATTTTTTAATGAAAATATCCGATTTATGTGATCAATATTCATTACTGATTAAATAGCTTTAACAAGGAAAAAGATTATCTTAAAAAATCAATTGCTTGTTGATTCAAATAGATGTAGTTTTTTATCCCATGTTATAAATTTATTGATGTATCTACAAATATATACATCACACATAAAAGGTTGACATTTAAGATGAAATCATTCCACCAGTTGGTAGAATTCAAACGTTAACAGGAATATCATCTGCTTTGAGTCAAGGAAATAGTACTCAGTTTCCGTCATACTTGCTGGCAACTGTCGGTTTGCAAGCAGAAGGGGTTTCTATTTCTGAACAGTAAATACGATACACATGTTTGAAACTTCCCTTGATTTTTATATGTTTCTTGCAGTTTTTCGTTTTTTTGTTTTTCATTATTTGAATAGAATTAACTTCAGTTCATCTCGATGTTAAATAAGAATCAATAAATGTCCAGTCGCTATTATTGCATTGAATTTAAATACATATTGTGTACTGACTATTGAGATAAAGATATTTTACCGCTGACAACCATTTTCGCCCACAAAAAGCAACAAAAAACTCACTGATCTCTTGGTATTTACTAACTGTGGAGTTGTTAAAAAGGTAGTCGAAATGGCTTTTATATTTAGTAATAAAAATAAAAGTCATTTTTTTTTCGAATTTTCGAAATGAACCTTATTGAATAGTATATATATTTACCGTTTTGTTCCAACATCTCATCAACTCTGTGCCGACGCTGAGGACTTACCAAGAGTAATGGCTGATATGAATAGATGGAGAGAGAGAGAGAGAGAGAGAGAGAGAGAGAGAGAGAGAGAGAGAGAGAGAGAATCAAAAGAGACCATGCTGTTCTCATGCCTTAATGATGATGATGATGATGATGAGTAAAATTAGGAATTTTGTTTTATAAATACTACTTAAATATGCTATGCCCCAGTCGAAAGGAATTTTTTTATTTAACCCCTCTGTTATTTTTCATAATTCCATCATACAGAAGCACTCGACAAAAGAACTGCTCTGGGTGGCTTTTACAGCTTTCCCAAAAATTTAAAATTTATCTCATTGGCATAACAGTTATTATCTTCAGAAATGAAATTTGTGACTCGAGTTCAAATCCTAGGCGAGGCAATTTGCATTTCACCTCGATTTTTGTGAAATATATTAATCCATCTGTTCTCTGTCCCCTCCAGTTATGGGTTAATATTCAGGCAGAAACAGCTCTTTAGCAATCTGTCTGGGAACAGGAAGACTCTGAATTCAAACCAGCTGTATTCCGTTTAAAAATGGACCTTGTGTTACATTTTGTCCACAGAGGAAGGGTTCGGTAAATATAGCTCTTAAATTATTCATTTCTTATTACACATTAATTATGTTATAATTAGGTTGCGATTTTTACACAGAGATACAGCCGAATTGTGTGTTTTTGTAGTTAGTTTGTTAATTTGTTTTTCTGGTGGTAGAGTTGTTTAACTTATATGAAAGATACTCATCAAAGCTATTTCCATATTCAAACTGTTGCAAGTGATTTTCAACACTTGATTCAATATTTTTAACAGGTTAGCAATCTCCCACATATAAGAATAACGTCGAATATTCTTAATTGATGTCTTCCTCTAATTGTTGTGTCCTTTGTATGACACTAAACTGCATCCGTTCGGGAGTTATGGAGAGGTCTCCTAGGTCCACTCTGATCCAAAGTGGTAGTACCTGCTATGGTCCCAACGTTGGTTTAGTTCTTTGTTTATTAATATATTGACTTCCGTGGGTTGTTTAATACGAAAGCTATCCTTTCAGAAGAATAAATTGATACTATTTAAATCATTGATGGTAGGATAAGAAGGTTTCATACCTTTCCCAAGCGTATTAGTCCGAAAGAGAATGTAATAGCATGTCTAGAGTTCGAAGTCGTTTACTTCAACGCCACAGTCCCCAAATTTTGGGTCAAATAGATCTGTTTAAAATTTTTAGCAATAGTTGATACCATATCAATGTAAATAATAATAATAATAATGATAATAGTTATTTGAAGCTATGATTATTATTATAAATAAGATCATGTTTATACATTATTAGAAGTAGATGGGAATACATTTCAGGAGAAATCAGAAACACTTATAACGAATGGCGAATATGAGAATTTCGTCAATGCCCACTTAGAAGCTGCAGCAGAATGCATACCAACTAAAAAAAGAGGTAAATCTAGAGTCCCATGGAAGACATTATCAGTTAGAAAAAGTGTTCAGAAGTGAAAACCACTTCCAAATTCAATAGGAGGAACCCAACCAATATCAATGCCCTGAAACTTAAGAAGGCACAAAATGAATTAGTCAACGTATATCTAAAAGAACAAACAGAATACATACAAAATCAGATCAATAAGATCAGAGACTCTGTTGAAGATAGACAATCTAGGATAGCATGGCAAACGGTAAACGAAGTGAGCAGAAGGAAGAGCACTGCGAAAGCTAAACTGAACGCTACCAGCCAAGAAGAACGAATACACCTGTGGAAACAACATTTCGAGAATTTACTCGGAAAACCTCCGAAAGTTACCCATGAAACAATCACGAAAATTATCAGTAATCAATTAAATATCAAACTAGGACAGTTTACGCAAGAAGAACTCGACTCAGTACTAAGAAAAATTAAAAATAGAAAAGCAGCAGGGCTTGATGAAATACCCGCAGAAGTATGGTAGACCAGGGAATTCGACGACAAACAGCTCTGACGCTGTAATACGGTATACAACCAAAACACAATAGACAGATAGACAAAGGAGTGCATCCTCCCCTTCCCTAAGAAGGGTGACTTCGGAATAGCCAAGAACTGCCGATGTATAACCCTTACATCCATAGCGGCCAACATCTACAATACTCTACAACACAACCACATAGAACCCAAAAGTAAGATGCTTAGGAAGAACCAAAATAGCTTTCGGAGAAATCGATCCACGACATCACAAATTTTGACTATCCGTCGAATTCTTGAAGGGGTATGTGCAAAAAACCTAGAAACTATAATATTATTCGTCGACTTCTCCAAGGCTTTTGACTCCATAGAGGGAAGATGGAGCAAATAGTACTCGTCTACGGTCTACACAAAGAAACTGTCGCAGCCATAATGATACTATATAAAAACACGAAAGTAAAAGTCCACTCCTCGAAGGAGACACAGACTACTTTGACATTGTAGCAGATGTGCTACAAGGAGACACATTAGTCCCATACCTGTTTATCATCTGCCTAGGCTACGTGATTACAACGCCTATTGATATTATGAAAGATAACGGTTTCAAGCTGGGAAAGGAAAGAAGCAGAAGTAACCCCGCACAAACAAGTACGAACTCGGACTACGCCGATGACATAGCGCTTCTGGCAAATACACCAAACCAAGCCGAAACCCTGCTTCATAGTCTGGAAAGAGAAGGTGCTGGCATAGGCCTCCATGTCAATGCAGACAAGACGGAATACATGTGCTTTAATCAAAGAAGTGACGTCTCTACACTAAATGGTAGTTCTCTGAAACTAGTGGACAAGTTTACCTACCTAGGAAGGAGTGTCTCATTAACCGAGACAGACATCATATGTCATCGGTCATATGGAAGTCAGACCAGACCAATTAAATAAAACGCAGTTTTTTCCAAGCAGCGGTCATGTCGATACTGCCATATGGATGCACTACATGGACGCTAACTAAACCTATGGAGAAAAGGCTTAGTAATTACACAAGAATGCTGCGAGTAATATTGAACAAATCCCAGAGTTAACACTCGACAAAGCAGCAGCTGTACGACCACCTACTACCCATCACGAAAACTATCCAAGTTAGACGAACCAGACACGCAGGACACTGCTGGAGAAGTAAGAACGAACTCATAAGCGACATGCTCCTGTGGACTCCATCTGATGGACGAGCAAAGGCAGGACGACCAGCTTGAACCTCTATACAATAGATCTGTGCCGATACAGGATATAGCCTTGAAGACCTACCGGGAGCTATGGACGATAGAGACCGGTGGCGAGAGAGGGTCATGGATATCCGTGCTGGCGGCTTGATATGATGATGATGAGGAGGAATACATGATGAACTGTAAGCAAAACACTCTAAAGTAGAAATGACACAAACCATATAGATAAACACACAATGTACACAATTTCCTAACATCTAGGCATGAAATAAATCCTGATGGGTACACATACAGTTAAAATAGATAAATGAATAACTCTTATTGCAAATACTACATATCGTTTAGCCGACCATGGTTCACAGATCAAAAATATTCACTTTTGACTCATTCGATCATACACAGAACTCTCTTCATAATTTTTCATCATATTTTCACATAATGATAAACTTAAATGCACCAATTTTTGAGAATTCTTTTTGATATGAGAGTCGCTATAATACAATCAAAAGTGATCTTTTTGGAATGAACTTAGTTAAAACTGAACGCTCCTAATGCAATCTAACAACGAATACAGAAATAAACATTGGCCATCACAAAGATTTTCTAACTCATTAACTTCCAATAAAACGTATAAACTGTTTTGGTTTAGTTTATTTGTTTAATGGCTTATCAACCTTTATGAATTATTTAATGCCAAAGCCATTTTTGTAGTAAAAGGAGTAGTGATACTTTTTAACCCATATCTGGGGGCGGAGTAAGGGGTTGATGTCTTTACCGAGGGTATTAGTCGGAAAGTGAACGCAATGGTGTTACTTGAGTTGGAACTCACTTAATACAATGTCACAGTCTAGCGCGTTAGATATTACGCCATGTACACCGTCCCATGCTTAAACTGTATTCCAAAGAAGAAGCCATACAATTCAAAAGAAGAATCCTGTGTTCAACTTAAAAATGGAGTGAAGAGAAGAAAAATCCACAAATGTGTTTTCTTATTTTCTTTTGTATATTGCTTTTAAATTTAAGCACAGTCAGTTGAAGCCTTTGTGGAAGACAGACCGGATGTTGTGCTAAAAGCAATCTGCATGAGAGATGGAAGCCTAGTGAGAGTTGAAACATTGGAAACGGTTATGCACAGATAAAATTGTATGCTTGGTATATGTTTAGGTATGGGTGTCCGTGAATAGAATTTCTCGACTAAGGATTGAAATCCCTGGTCTAAGGAATTGCTGAACCACACAGTAGAGATAAGCAGGAAATTCACGCTAGAAAAGGAATAATGAGGTAGAACAATATATATATATATATATATAAACCTCTTCTACGAGGATCATTAAATAAGTTTCCAGAATTTTTTTCGTAAGGGTACTTTTATTGATAGTACACACATAAAACTCTAGTCCGCTTCGAAGAAATCTCCTCCGGCTGCGATGCACTTGTACCGTTTCAACAACTTCTGGAAGGTTACATGGGAGTCCTCTTGTGTGAGCGTGTCAATGACCTTCGTCACACCCTCTTTCACCTCCTCAATTGTCTCATAACAACAGCCTCTGAGCTTAGAGAATAAGCAAAAGTCACAAGGAGCAAGGTCTGGACTATTGGGAGGGTGTGGAACTGTCTTGATACCCATCTTGCTCAAATAGTCTGTGACAAGGATAGAGTTATGGACTGGTGTATTGTCCTGGTGGAAATGCCACTGACCCGATTTGAAGGGTGCAGGCCTCTTCCGACGGAATCTCTTCCTGAACTCCCTTAAAACCTCAACATAGTAACCCTAATCCTAACTCTAACCCTTTGGCCAATCAACTCTGGTCTATTGACTTCCTTACTCCTCCCACACCTCTCATCATCCCTCACAGATTCCCTGCCTTCCTTGAGTCTCTTATTCCAATCAAAAACTGATGCTCGATTCATGCAAGATGCTCCAAAAGCAGTCTGAAGCATTCCATACGTTTCTGTGGTATTTTTTCCAAGTTTAAAACAGAATTTTATTGCATATCGTTCTTCTAAAATGTCCTCACGTCCAGATTGCATTTTTGAAATTCACCAGTTGTGACAATCAGGCTTTAGTAGGGTGTATTCGAACTGCTGCTGTAGCTGTTCATTTGAACCTGAAATCACAAAATTGGTCAGTCATCTCACAATATGTATAGCAATAACATACTGAATTTTCAAGAGTCTACGACAACTTTAAATGCCTGTACAAATTTTCTGGAAACTTATTGAATGTACCACGTATGTGCTGGACGTGATACAAGGTCAATTCTTAAGCAGAATACTGCTGGTTTGGATTCTGAGTTTTCCTTTATCTAGACTGGTGTTTTAATCAAGGATAAAGGACCCTGTCTGTCCTACAACTTACTCATAGTTGGGAGAGAACAGAAGAAATTAAGCCTTTCCCAAGGACAACCAAGCCTTTCCCAAGGACAACCAAGCAGCTTTGTCCAGGATTTTTTAACTCGGGTCAACGATTCCATTTCCGAAGAAAATAACCGTAACGATATGAACACCTATATATAGAATTATATGTAAACAACAATATTAGATTTCTGGCAGCTGGTCTTATATATGATTTGGGGGACGTTCCCGTTATGTAGTTGCTAATGTGCTAGGTTACGACATCATCTTAAAGGAGTTCGAACTCCAAATCGCGCTATTACGTTCACTTTTGGGCTAATATCCTTGAATAAGGTATGGACCCCCTTAATCTACCATTTATGTGTTAAATAGTACAACTTCTGTTCTTTTATAGGGGATTTTTTTTTTGCATTATATAGCCCACGAAAGTTGATAAACCATCAAACTAAGAAACATAGCTTAATGTATAATTTCTGTTAGGCTAATGCTAATCTGGTGGGGCGAATGTTTAAATGTTTTAAATGTTTCAAGACTTTTTAATTTGATTGATCAGTTTTTCAAAAAGATTCAATTGGATATTCGAATTTTAATAAGATGTAAAGATTCTGAGTATGCTGCACATCCAGTAGAAGTGGAAAATAGTCCTAAAGATTGAGGTCAAACCATAATATGGTTTTTGTCCCTATGTTAGTTGATTGCGTCTTATGGCATAATAATTCTTGTAGGTTATTTACTGCCAAATCCTGTTTATACATATTACATATATATGATTCATAAACGAATAGTTTGTAGTTAACAATTTTAAACGAGCCAGAGCATATTTGTTTGCACCCGATAAAATGTTTTCAAGAATTGCTATCTAACACTAATAGTTTTATTTGTATGCAGTTGAATGGGTCTAAGTATTGCTAACATTAATGATTTTATTTTCCCTCTGATAAATGTTTTCAAGTATTGCTTTCTCAAGCTGGCAGTTTTATATGCTCACAGTTAAATGGTTTCAAGTATTGCTATCTAACAATGATAATTTTGTTTGCTCACAGACAAAAGGCTTCAAGTATTGCTATCTAATACTAACAATCCAATTTAATTCTAATCATTTATTGGCACACCCTTAAATAGTTTCAAGTATAGAAAGTGATTAAATACTTCTATTTGACACATTAATGCGACCCTAACAAGTACTACCACTCTGGGTAAAAGTGGACCTGGGAGTAATAGCAATGAAGGGTTACTCTACATTCCTCAAATCTCCAGAAAGGAAGCGTCACCATGAGATGTATAGTGTCTTATATAGGACACTCGTTGGTGGGCGGGGGAAGGAATCTTACCCCTCTGTAGAGACGCAGTCGGCATATTCTAGAGCCCCAGCTGACTGGGTTATGTAGGTTTGGTTTGGTTTGGTTTGATTTTTTTAATGGAATAGTTTAAACCTTCAATATGAGAAAAAGAGAAAGGAATAGTTCCCATTCATCATATTCATAACAATAAGAATTTTAGTAAGCAACGTTCTCCTGACCCCTACTGATAGACACACCAGTGTTAACCAACCAACAAAGACTCACATTCCCCAGCTCTGTGCGGACATGGCATGCCATCCAGAGGACATATCAAGAGAGATGACCGATAAGGGTGGATGGTGAGTGAGAGGGCCGATGAAGCTGTGCTGTCAGCACGACGAAATGATGATGATATTGATGATTGCCTTTTTATCGGAAATATGCTATGATAAATCATAATAAAAGTAAACGAGATATCATTGCGTATCAGAAACTATCAAAGAAGTGTTACAGAAAGAAGAATTTTCAAATCAATCAAATATAAGAGATGACGCTATAAATAAAATTTCAGGTTTCAGTTTCTTTTTTTTTTTAATGGAGTTGTGTAAAGGTTTCTATGGATACAAAAGCTTTTATTTTTCCAAGCTGAAAAAAATACACGTTGAAGTTGAAACATTTTACTTATTTTTTTTCAAAGCTTTTTGTTCTTCCGCCTATATTTCCGAAGTCCCTCTCTCTGTCTGTCTCTGTCTGTCTGTCTGTCTCTCTCTCTCTCTGTGCAGCACCTTCCTCAACAACGCCGCCGCAGCCAAATTACAATATGCGATCACAGCTAATCTCTATTCATCAATCGAGAATAAAATCTTTCTTTTATCTATCACAGGTCATTCTTGTGTCCTTTGTTGCGGTATTTCTCACTTTTCTTACTATCTACTGAGAGTGGGTCATGCTCACCAAACACGTTGACAAACAGACAAGGTCTTTCCTCACTTGTTGGTACTATTGATCCCGCAACACTTCTTTCGTCAGTTTTATCACACTCCATCGAGGTACTGATATATTTACCAAGTTTTGTTTTATAAGACAGGAGCTCAAAAGTGAACAAATACTATCAATAAAGTATCATTGCCAATTATCCTTTTTGACCTGTATTTCATTCATTTTCATTTCTTCTGTGCTGGATTGTAGCCTCAAAAGTAAACGAGTTGGAACTTGCAGGGGGACATGTCATTTGGTGAATATGTTTTGTCCCCCAGAATTTATGTTAGTATATTTGATAAAAAGGCAAAGGACGCAAATGAAGTAAAGATGTGTAAACGATATGAAAGATGCGAAACGGTGCAGACAAAAATACAATTAAAGACAAAGCGGTACAAACAAAACAAATTGATATTTCAACAATACATGCAAAATTACAAAACATTAGTGTTCTAATATTGTTCGACATATATTCCTCTGTGTGAGTGTGTGTGTGTGTAATTAACACTAATACAACAAAAAAGACTAAATACAAAAGTGTCCTATGATTGTTGACTAAGTATTTTCTGTAGCATCTTAATAGTGTATATTAGGAGGAACGTGTCTTCTCCCATGTTGTTTGTTTGTTTCTTTCGGTGGTTTGACGAAATTTCTATTTTCGTAGTTGGAAAAAGTTTCACCGACAAAGTGTAACGAGGAAGAGAATGTTTGCGTGTAGTATACATTTTCATGGTGGTTGGTTGTGGAAGTCGAATGTAAAAAGGAGGAAGAGTGTGTTGAATCTTTTACTTGAAATTGAGTGAGTGAGAGAGTTCTTTCTGGAAGTCACACTGGAAAGTGTGTGTTGGCCCTGTAAGTGAAAATGTGAAAAGAGGAAGAGTGTTAGAAGACGAAGTATTTATAGAAATTCTTGTCATAGAGTAGGCTCCAAAAACGCGGGATGAAATTGAGATGCGGACGTAGTTTTAGGCATTAACCACGTGGTTCTTCTGGCCAATGGGTTCTCGAGACTGATTGTTTACGTGCGTCCGCCATCTTTGTTTCGGGAACAAGTGGCATAACGTTCATTTTAAATATTAGGAATGTCAGTCCTATAAACTCCATTCATGCTCTTGTGTTCACTTTCGGACTAATGTCCTCAGGGAAGGTGTGAACTCTCTTATCACCATAACTGTTGGTTAAAAATCATCATTACTCTTCTTCTACAAGTATGGCTTTGGCATTAAATAACACACAGAGGTTGAGGTGCCATTAAACAAGCAAAAACGTATATGAGTTTTTTCAGCAAATCATTGCTTTACGACCGTTTAGTAAACAACATGGATCAGAAATAAAGTGTAAACTTCCTGCGATATATGAATTCCGTAGAATGATAACCAGCATATTTACATAAAATACATACAAATTTCAATGAAAGAAATATCTATAAAAAGGAATAATAAGCGATATCTAAGAAGTTTCCAATTAACACAACGAAATTATGATTGCCTTTTAAGATTCAATCAAGTTAAACGACGATGCAGAAACAACAGGGGAGAAAAAATTATTTCTACATTAAGAAAAGGGGGCGCTACTAGTATGATTGTCAACGTCGTGGCAAATGGACACGATGAACTGAGTTCGAATTTTGGGCAAGGCTACTCGCATTCGGTTTCCGTGTTCTAAAGCATATCAAGGTTCACATATTATTTAATGCCAAGGCCATCCTTGTAGAAGAACAACAGTGATACTATTTAATCCATAGATGGGAGCATGAAAGAGTTAATACCTTTCAAAAGAGTATTAGTCTGAAAGTGAACGTAATAGCACGACTGGAGGTTGATTTCGCTTACTTTAGCCATAAGGCCTTGGGGACTCCCTCAGGATGATTCCAGCTATTCTTCCTCCAGCTATGAGTAAATAGTAGGGTAGACGGTGCTCCTTAACCTTCGTATGGCAGCTGACCAAGAAGAAGGAAAACTCTAAATTCAAACCAATAATACTTCGCTAAAAGAAATTGACCTCGTGTCACATCCAGCTAGTGTGGAGGGTTAAGTAAATATATACATTAAAAATAGTTTAAACCAAGTAAACTATCCCAAACAGCAATTACGAAGCTTTGATTGGTTGATTGACAAATTGATTTTAACGTCATGTCAACTCCTCGAGAGTTGGGATTATCTTATGCCTAGAGGTTAGAAAAGGGCTTTCATTGTATACCTATCACTCCACTCGAGCTGGATGCAACACAAGGTTAGTTTTTAATCCGAGTTTAACAGGTTTGAATTCAGAGTTTTCCTTCTCTTAGACCGATTGCCATACCAAGTTTGAAGAGTCAGTCTCCCCTACTATTTACTCATTGTTGGTAGAAGGATAATTGGATTCATATCTTCCCCTAAGTTATTAGCGCAATGAGAAATGCAAAGAGCCTCGTTCAAGATTTTAACTCAGATTGCCATGTCCCTTTCCTAAGACCGTATCCATTTACCTTCATTATACGTTCATATTTACCTTATTTGTATTGTGGTTGTTCTTAAGGGGGGGTATGCGCACGGTTCTATTGAATGCGAATAATTTTTAAACAGTTTTATTTGGTTCATAGATGGAAACCTAACAGGCATTACCACTCCTGATCAGAGTGGACAAGTGAGAAACGACAATGAAGTGATACCCCATATTTCTCAAATCTGCGGAACTGAAGTGTCACTAGCTGATGCAAACACAGGACACTCTTTTTTTTTTTTTTTTGACTGGGCGGGGAGATTGACCCTTCTTCAGAGAATACATTCAGCGTATTCTAAGCCCTACCGACTGGGTGATTATCCTTTAACTTGTACAATGAGAATAAAAGTGCATTTGAAAACGATGAGGTCATCGATACCAATGAAAAATCATCTAGTTATAGCTATGTTAAATTGTAATTAGAAGTAGTCATTTGCTAAGCTTTGCTTGATTCGAAAGAAAATCAAAAGACTCATTAAGACTCGAACTCACCAACAATGGTATACCATCCTAGATCGTTAACCATTATACCAGGCGAGACAACCAGATTGCCATTGTTAGTTGCTTGCTTGTGTTATGAACCAAGTGATAAGTTCATGGCGGATGACTGACATTAGGTGATGTTATATGGTGTGACACTGATCTCTATGATATCAAGGGTCGTTATTTGGCGTGGTGTGGAGGTTTGAAATATCATGGGGTATAGTGGAGCATCTTTTGGCGTCGAGTAGTCGTACGATTGAGTTGTTTAGTAGCGAATGACTATCTGACTTTTTTCCTCGGCGGAAATACTCAACTGATAGAAAAGGTTGGTGCTTCTATTTATAAAGTAAAAAGTCAATTCAGCGAAAAAAGATTTGAAATAGCGTAAATTGATACATTGACAAATATCTTTTTTAAATGTTGTTGATTGGTCTTACGGCACGGCAAACTTAATTGGATTTAGTGTCAAGTAAATGATAGCAGACAGTTCCCTGAGGAATAGAAAGGATGCCGCAAAGGATCCAGAGGCACAGGATAGCTACTCTACATTCATCAACACATTCTCAACAAGAGCAAGATGAGATGGAAAAATTTAGCTATAGCCTAGATTGAAAACAAAAAGACATATTATATGATCCCACAAAGCTGGATTATAAACTGCTTCAAAATGTACAAAATATCGGATGAAGCAATAAACTTTATGGAGAAAAACAGGAACACATGGAAAGTGGAATTGCCAGCAGAAGGGGAAAGCTAAGCTGAAACGAAGATCCAAAGAAGTATATTTCAAGGAGATGCACTAACACCGTTACTATTTATAATTGCGATGATGCCACTTAACCACATACTTAGAAAATGTACAGGCGGATACAAACTTAGTAAATTGCAGGAAAAGGTTAATCACCTAATGTACATGGACGACATCAAACTGCTTGCAAAAAAGGGAAGAGAATTAGAAACTCTAATACACGCAGTGAGAACATACAGTCAGGACATAGGGATGGGATTTGGCATAGAAAAATGCGCTATGCTCGTAATGAAAAGTGGCAAACGACACCGTACGGACGGAAGGGAACCAGCAAATCAAGATAAAATTAGAACGCTTGAAGAAAAGGAAGCCTACAAATACTTGGGAATCTTTGAAGCTGACACCATCAAACAAGAGACGACAGAAAAAATTAAGAAAAAATATCTCAGAAGAACCATAAAGCCACTCGAGATAAAACTATATAGCAGAAATTTTATCAAAGGGAAAAATACCTAGGCTGTTTTTCTCGTAAGATATTCGGGACTATTCTTGAGGTGGATCAGAGAAGAACTTGAACAAATGAACCAGAGAACAAGAAAACTAATGACTATACATAAGGCATTACATCTCAAAGATGACGTTGACATAATATACGCGTCAAGAAAAGAAGGAGGAAGAGGACTTACCAGCATCGAAGACAGTGTTGATGCATCAATACTACGACTCGAAGACTACATAGAAAAGCGCGGAGAAGGACTGATTACAACCACCAGAAAGAATACTGACAACACAAGGACCAAGAGAATGACAATAACCAGAAAACAAAAATGGGAAGAAAAACAACATTATGGGCGTTTTAAGTGACTAATAAGCAACATCTCACAAGAGAAAACATGGACGTTCAAAGAAAGGGAAACTGAAACTGAATCTCTCCTAATAGCAGCACAAAACAACGCTATAAGAGCCAATCATATCAAAGCAAGTGTAGATAAGACGCAAAAAAAAAAAAAAACAGCAGATGTAGATTATGTGGTAATAGAGACGTAACGATCAATCACATAATAAGTGAATGCAGCAAATTAGCACAGGAGTATGTAACAAGACACGACTGGGTGGGCAAATTGATCCAATGAGAATTGTGCAAGAAACTGAAATTTGACTATACGAACAAATGGTATATGCACAACCTAACATCTGTTTTGGAGAATGAGACGCACAAACTCCTATGGGATTTTGACATACAAACGGATCATATAATCTCGGCCAGACGGCCAAACCTTATTATAATCAACAAAAAAAAAAAAAAAAAAAAGAAAATTAGGAAAGTTGTGGACTTTGCTGTCCCGTCTGACCAAAGAGTAAAATTGAAAGAAATTGAAAATAAGGATAAATACCTCGAGCTTGCTAGGGACTTGAAAAAACTATGGACCATGAAAATGACGTTTATACCAATTGTAATTGGTACTCTTGGTACAATCACCAAAGGATTAATAAATGAACTGGAGGACTTGGAAATAAGAGATCGAGTGGCGACCATCCAAACGACTGCATTATTGAGATCTGCCAAAATTCTGAGAAGAATCCTAGAAACTTGAGGAGACTTGCTATCATACAAACTCCAGAGAAAGACCATTAGCTAACGCTGATGTGAAAAATTCTCAAGGAGTAAATGAGAATGATAATAATTCAATCAGACGACCAGAACAAGTGATAGTCAACAAAAAGAAGAAAAAAAAGAAACCTGCTGAATAGTAGATTTTGCCGTCCCAGCAAACCACAGAGTAAAATTGAAAGAAAGAGAAAAGAGATATAAGTATCTGGACCTTGCAAGAGCAATGAAAAAGCCAGGGAACACGAAAGTGACGTTGAAAAGACACGTTGAGGAATTTGGACTGCGCTTTTGCTTTATGCTAATCAGCAAATAATTTTTCAACGGAAAAGGTGATGTTAGCGGAACGAGAGTTTTTTTTGCGCTGATATTTTAGCATCAACATTTTGGCGCTGAGCTGTTTTTGCGCCAATTCAGAAGGCCATTAATATTTTGAATTAGAACGAGAAATTTCTCGGCCTTTTGGCTGGGCCGTCTGGCATTCGTGCCGGATGGGCGATCGAAACCAAGAGCAGACTCGGGGCCGAATAGGCCTCCAGCTTCGGCTAGGCAACCTTCGGGTGGGCGAGCTGCTTTTCAGACTCCTTGTATGGCACTAGACCTCACAGTCTAGTTCAAGCTATAAGCTGGCATACGTGCCCGGGCCTAGATTTAGGTCCGTGATACTGCTTGATTCATTAGACCCACATTGCATTTAGTGGGTCAATGACTAGCAGGGTTCGAGTCTCGGCTCGTTCCCGACCTTCCCCTCCCCTTTATCCCCACTTTAATCGGCCTTCGGGCTTTTGACCTTGTGTCAAGTCCTGTCTGGTAGGAAGCAACGACAAACATTCATCGACAGCCAGTGCAACGGGCCAAGTAATGAGTAACAAACAACAGTAACTGTGAAGTAAAATGTGTTAAATTGTTCCTGAGTTTCAGGGTGAAGATTTTATCTAGAGTGCTCCGAATCAGAAACGTATGAAATACTTAGGGACCGATGGACGCATTTTGAATATCGTAAAACAATTTGATTCATTTGCTCCATTAGTTGCCTGGTTTAGCCGATAACTATGACATACATTAAATATTCAATATTCATTTTACTTATTTGATTTTAACATTATTGCAAGAAATAAATAAGTTCTTTTTAAAGTATCCATATTTAGCCTTTACATAAAATTTTATCAATCTATTTAAGATAGACTAAAGGTACCAAAACAGTTCCACGACAAAATGGTGGTGCCAAATAGTCGATGCCAAATAGATAGAGCCAAAACAGCGGTGCCAAAACGTATCAAACCCGTCCAAAGAACGCTAGAGTTTTCCTCCAGCGTCAAATTATTTTGATGGTGATAGTTTCGAAGTTTTATTAACCGACATCCTTTATTAAAAAACTATAACTCATATCATGAAGAAAACTTAGGGAAGATAATAAAGAAAGCGTTGACAGGAATGGTAAATATTCGGAAACTATGTAATATTTTCAAGTGATTCAAAAGGTTCTTACTTGATCCCGAGAGAGGAAAGACGCTAACAAATGTATTTTGTGAAAAATATCCTCATTGATTTAGCTGCTATTTTTATTAAAATAGCCGGCCTATTTCTATAGGTTCCCAGCAGTCATTGTTCAACGAAAAGAAACTCTTTAAATCTTCTTAGTTTCTATTGAAGCCACAAAAGAGAAGCTTTTAATCTTTATGACCGTCAAAACACATCCATCTGTTTGTGTGGATCGACTGTAACTCTAAAACTCTAAAGTAACAAAAAAAAAAAACAGATTTTTTTTCCTTTTCCAGCACGAGACATTTTTCTGATAGTAATAAAATTATTTGGAAGACTTGGTGTCAATGTTTCTTTTGTATCACAAGATAATAACTGATCATCAGACAATCATTCCAGTATTTGTGCTTGATTATGTTCAATGCAACTTTGAAATGAAATGAACGTCTGTGTGTGCATGTGTGTGTGTGTGTTGTAATCTATTAACAGCTTGTAAGGATGTTAGATAAGAATTATTGAGCAAAGAAGTCACTCAATTTTGATCATTTGGTTGGGTTGGGTTTTATGGCACATCAGCCATTGTTGGTTATTTAATGCCAAATTGTGTTTTTACATATATGTTAAAAATATATGATTTGTAAACTCATTTTGCAGATACATTTTTAAATAAGCCTGGGACCATTCTTTTTTTTTGTGCAGTTTGATGGTTTCTAGTATTTCTATCAAACACGAATATTTCTATTTACTATTAATCATTTGTTTGCACACAGTAAAATGGTTTCAAGTATTGCTATGTAACACTAATAATGTAACATCAGTCATTTATTTGCACTCATTTACGTGGATATAAATATTTGATTTTTTAGGTGAATAGTTTGTAGGCAATTTCATTTTTAAATGAGTTAGAACTGATTTGTTCGCACTTTGGTATCGCTACTGTTTCTACACAGTTAAATGGTTTCAATTATTACCATCTAACAGTAATAATTCTATTCAATATTAATCCCATTAAAGTGGTTACAAGTACTACTATCTACTACTAATTATTCTATTCAATACTTTTCATTCATTTGCACACAGTCAGATGGTTCCAAACATTGTTATGTTATACCAATAATTCAATTTAGGTTCACAGTTTCAAGTATTGCTATTTAACACTACTGATTCTGTTCAACATTATTCATTCATTTGCATACAGTTAAATGGTTCCTTATATGGCTATGTATCATCAACAATTTAATTAAACATCATTTGTTTACACACAGTTAAATGATCCAACAGTTCAATTTTGCGTAATTTATTTGTTTGCACTCAGTTTAAATGTCAAACAGTTCTACTTGACCCATAGATAGGACCCTATCAAGTACTACAACTCTGGTCCTGAGTGAACAGGGGAGCGATGACAATTAAGGGGTACTTTATATTCCCCAAAGCTCCAGCATTATTTGTGCCTTACCATCAGATTGTTTAGTGTCCTAATCAGGACACTCTTCAAGGGGAGTTCCTACCTTTCCGCAGAGAGACAATCGATGTATTCTACTGACCCAGTAGAAATTTTGATCAGTTAGTCATGATTTTATTCTCCTTTTATTCAATTTTAATCTGAGGTAAGTTCTCATAGCGTAATAGCTAAAGTGCTGCATTGTGGCTTCAAAGTAAGTGAGTTCGAACTCTAGTCGTGCCGTTACGTTTATTTTTGGACTAATACTCTTTGAGAAAGGTATGAACCTCTTATCCTCGAGCTATGGATTAAAAAGTAACACTGCTATTCTTCTACAATGATATCTTTGGCATTATATAACCCTCGAGGATTGATATGCCATTAAAAAATCAAACCAAACTAATTATAAAGCTGAGATGCTTGTTCACATCTGTATGTTGTTCATATATTGCAGATATCATTCTGAGAAAACTTTCTTGATTTCAGAAAATATTTACAATGAGTAGAAGTATATATTTACCCTTAGCCTTGAGCAGGATCCAACAGAGTGCATTTTCAGACAGAATACAGTTTGTTTAAATTCAGAATTTTCTTCTCCTAGATTGGTTGTCGTAGCCAGACTAAAGAGACATGTCTGCTTTTCTATATACCCAAAGCTGAGAAGAGACAAGATGATTAGCTCTGGTTTCTTTGTTTTATGGCATATCAACCTCCGTGGGTTATTCAATACCAAAGCCATCGTAGAAGAACAGTAGTGATGATATTAAATCAACAGCTTTGGGGATAAGAGAGTTCATACTTTTCCCTTGGGTATTAATCTGAAATTAAACATAATAATGCGACCGAGGTTCGAACTCATTTACAACGATGTCGTTAGAGGTGTTCTTGGTATAATGTTTTTTGACGCAAGAAATGGTCACGGTAACCCCAGTTCAAATCTTAGACGAGGCTGTTTTCATTCCACATTGCATTAATATCCTTGGAAATGGTATGAACCCAATAATCCTCCCTCCAGCTCTGAGTGAATAGTTGGGTAGATTGGGCTCTTCTACTTTGGTATGGAAACCAGTCTCAGAGAAGGAAAACTCTAAATTCAAACCTGTTAAACTCCACTTAAAAATTGACCTTGTGTCATTCCCTGCTTGTACTGAGGAGTTGATTAAATATGTTGCAGTCGAGCATTTTGCCACTACTCAACGAGGACTCGCCCGATGAGAAACGGATTCCTGCCTTTTTCAAAGGTTTTGGCGCAAAATTGGAACACAAATGGCTTTGTTCATGATTTGAACTCGAGTCACCGCGTCCAATTCCAAACGATTACTATTATGTCACCCGTCTCCATCCATGATGATCAGGAGTGTAATGTCAGAATTATTTGGGATTAAATTTTCATTTGCAATTACGAATATGTGCAAAACTTAAAAGCATCGCAAAGTATAAAGAATGCATAACTTCTGTGTGCGTGTGCATATATCACTGATATTGATAATATAGTTTACCATATTACTAATAAAGTGTCTTCAATATCAGTTGTAAAGCATATATATCCCCAACTTACAATAGCGTGGACATGGAATCCACGGAGCTTGGTAACATTCAGTTTCTCGCCAGTGCAATCATCAATGAGCATAGGCGGAAAACTGACAGTTACCAACCTCCCTAAACTCACTGCCTATGCTATCTCACTGCCTATGCTATATATATTTAAGAATGAGTTGTTTGACTTTTTGATAGAATGAATTTAGGAAGGCTCTGTAAAATAGGAAGGCGAACAAGTGGAAAGAGAATTTACGGAAGAAAATATTTGAGGTAAGAGAAAATATGCTTTAAGGATTTGAAAATGTGGCTGCTATATTCGAAGTTAATCTTAAGGTTTGTTATGAGAGCTTCAATAATTTAGAGTTTTTGTTTGTTTTCATTTTTCGTTCCTCCGAAGATGGCTCCAGTTGGGGTAGAAAATATTTGGGAAACGTATGGTGTCTTTCTAAATTCATCCAAGTGACTCATACAAAGATTTGAACGGATCAAAGATAGAATGGATAGAAACGAAATGTCTGTCCTATTTAATAAGACACGTTAAAAAGCGAAAACGCTGACTAGACATACGTATATATATATATATATATATATATATATATATATATATATATATATATATAAAGAGATTGAAAAGTATAAGCTATTTTAAAATCCCAATAATTTTTCTTAACCATAATTTTTACAAGAAATAAATATTTTATCATAGTCTTATTATATATATATATATGTATGTGTGTGTGTGTGTGTGTGTGTATGTGTGTGTGTGTGTGTCACTTTATAAAGACTTATTTTGACATTAATATACGTATTTAAAGGCCTAGCGAAAGCTTGGATTGCTATCGATAGGTTATCACTCGTATGGAAGTCTGATCTATCCAATAAAATAAAACGGGATTTCTTCCAAGCTGTAGCTGTGTCAATACGACTTTATGGCTGTTCCTCATGGACACTAACAAAACGCATGTAGAAAAAGCTAGATTGAAACTTCACAAGAATACTACGTTCTGTTTTGAACAAGACCTTGAAGTAACAGCCCACAAAACAGAAGCTATAGAACCACTTACCTTCCATCTAAAATAAACATCCGAGTAAGACGAACAAGACATGTGGGATACTGCTGGAGAAGCAAGGGTGAACTTATAAGATTCTTCTATGGACGCGCCTGCGTAGGTCGACCAGCAATAAATTATTTATCTCAGCTCTGTGCAGATACTGGGTCTAGTTTGGAGGATCTGCCGGGAGCGATGGATAGTAAGGATTGAGAGAGAGGGAAAGTCAGGGAAATTCGTGCTGTCAGCGCGACTTGATGATGATGGTGATGATGAGGATTAAACAGCTTCATTTTCAAAATATATTTGATTTTACTACTCCTTTTCACTTCTTAAAAATTCTCTCTTGTTTTAAAGACCTACATTATTTCAAGATTCTCAATAAATTAAAAAAATAATCAAGAGGGAGTCCCCGCGACGAAGTGGCTAACGTGTTGAATTGTGAGCGAGTTCGAACTTCGGTCACGCTATTACGTTCACTTTCGGACTGGTACCCAAAAGAATGAACTCCATTACCCTTACAGCCATAGCTTGATACTACTACTACTACTACTGTCCTTCTAAAAATATGTATTTAGCATTAAATAATCTTCAAATATTGATATGCATTTAAACAAAAAAGAAATCAAAATTATACCAAGAATCTATAAAATTAATATGGGAAAATCTTTACGCATTCCCAAACATACACTGAAAAAATGAAATTTATCTGTCTACCTCACTGCCGCAAGTCAAGATTTGTCGTCCGCTACGACTGCTCAGAAAAGATAAAAATACAAGAATATAATTGTGAGCATCAAACATTTTTTCTATCATACAGATTTTTATAGGCCGTTAACACATTATGCAATACTTGCTCTTTCAAAATTAGATCTAACAGAAGAAGAAGAAGAAGAAGAAGAAGAAGAAGAAGAAGAAGAAGAAGAAGAAGGCACAAAAATTATCATAATGTGTTATATGGTATCAAATATTCCTCTCTAATACAAGTCATTTTCAAACAGATCTATTTGACCCATAGATGGGGCCGTAACTGGTGCTACCATTTCGGATCCAGTGAACATGGGAGTAACGGCAGTAATATCAGAGTTTCATAAGTGGAGCCTAACCACCAGATTCAGTTTAGCGTCATACCCAAGACACCGCTCTTTGGAGGGTTCTTACCCATCTACAGTGAATACAGCCAGCGTATTCTAAGCCCTGTCGACAGGAAAAGTAGCGCAAAGTTAGTTTGTCTCGCAGACCAAATCGTAAATGTGGTGAATTCGATCTTTATAAGTAAGGTGTATTTTTACTTGGTCTCAAGCAGTTGTAAACTACGTTTTATAGAGAGGTTAGTAAGCTTCTCTCGAAATCCATTACTCGTAAGAAGAGCTTAGTACTCTCTGGGTGCTTCATACTTGAGGTGTTGAGCCTTACTAAGTTAAGCTTATCAAATTGCTACTTGAACTTCTTGACTCGCTCACAGATTGTTCTTTTCCTACCTTCAGAGTGGAATTGAGTTATGGCGTCTGCCCTTCAAGTTCTCCACCCGCACTGCAAAGCAAAGCTAGCCCGGAACTCATGACACAGAAACTAGTGATATTTGCAGCCTTCCCATGCATACTCAAACGGGTACTCTTTATGGAATTAATAATGTCTTCTGAGCAACAAGTAGGAGAATATAGATACAGATCTGTGGGCACAAATGCAAGGTTTGTTTAAGGCTTCTTTTTTAATGCCACATCAACTTCCAGGGTTTATTTAATGCTAAACACACCCTTGTAGAAGAAAAGTAATGGTACTATTTAACCAATAATTTTGGAGGGTGATAACGAGGTCCATACTTTTCCTAGGGCTATTAGTTCAAAAGTAAATTTAATAGCGCAACCGGTGTTTCTTCTCGTTTACTACGATGTCGCAGTCTATCAAATTAGCCACTACACCAGAGGAACTCCCTTCAAATAGTTTAGGGTGCGTATTATACACAAGATCTTTATATTATTTTTTTCTAAATGCCACACCACGAACGAGTGTTTGTAATTTTGTTTCTTCTCATTTGAGAGTATTTTCACCGCAATCTTGTTACATTTTTGCGTGAATATGTCAATGTATTTGTGTTTAATAGTAGCTTGGTTGGATCTCAATGCGGAAACCTAGCCGAGGTCAACTGAGTTTAATCGATAGTTTAAGGTCAGTTGAAAGCCTGGCTTTCATTGGATGAGTTAAAATCAGGTGACTAAAATCCTAAAAGTTTGAAATTAGATTTTAACTTTAATTCAATTAGCCCTGAGGAGTCAAAAACTGAAGACAATTTCAATTTGTGATCCGAAGGCCAATTTTCGGTTGACGGGCGAACTAGTTATGAAATCGAAAAGACATTTAAAAGAATGTGCTCTCAAGAAAAAAATTTTGTTATACTTATCCCAGTGAAGAAAAAGGTATAGAGGGATACAGCGCAGGTGGCGAGAAGAGACAAGATGGCGAGCCAAAATTTGCTCTAAATACAGTGTAAATTTTGTTTTTTGAAATATAATGCCAGCCATATGAATTCTTATCTCTAGTCAGAACAAAACAATAAAAGTAGAACAAATGCTAAATTCTGATTAAATTTAACTGCTACTAATTTTAAAGAGTCAATGTGTATTATACAAGAGAATTTTGATTTCCAAAATTTCGTTATCTAAAGTTAGGTACGCGTATTATACCAAAACAGTTAGAGTAAATATTTACTTTAGGTGCCCCACAACGATTTCCAAGTTAAACTTGCAGGTCGGTTTACAAGTAAATATTCACCCAACCCTTCAATGATGAATAGTATGCGACACAACGTCAATTTTTAAACCGAGTACTTTTAGTTTGAATTCAACGTTTTCATTCTCTTAACCAAGGCTAAAGAACCCAATCTGCCCTACTATTTACCATAGTTTGCATTAATTTTCAAATCGGCTGAACTCAATTTTCACCCTATAATCTTGTGCCAGGATAAACAACCTTACAGCCAACTTCATTTTCGACAATTCTGATGACAAGTGCCAAGGGTGTGATAACAGAGATATCACTAAAGAACGAGTGATCACGAAAATTGATATGCTGTTAAAAAAATCACCAATCAAACCAAGTAATTTCTCGTCTCTGTGTAATGAAAATGTCATATGCCACTGCGGAATGACAAGATCGTCTGCCACTGTGAAATGACAATGTCATCTGCCACTTAGAATCAAGTGAACGAGATTGTCTTTTTTTTATAAGTGTTTGTCTGGCACTTAGTCAACGTTCAGCGTCCTTGACTTCAAACTAAGAAATATAAATCAATCGAAAAAATACCTTGTAAAGCTTTTATGAATTTCAAGATAATGGCTAATATATAACATAAAATTGTTTGTCTATGAAGATCAATTTACTTCCCATGAAAGACGAATTCGACAAGTGGATGAACATGACAAGTAGAGAAAAAGTTTACACAATTTCCAGATACTGTTCATAACTATATTTACGGACTTTATGTCAATATAACTAACGATAAAACCAATGCCGTATAAGTACACTTCCAAAAGATGGCATTAAAAGACAAGAAGGTTACAAAACATGGATATCAAAAACAGGTCCTAGATATGCAAACACACTCGTCTTAAACCTTAAGAGAGCTGATGCACATTGTCAGCGTCTCTTGGCATCTCAGCTGTAGCTGTAGAATACGCTGACTGCATTTTTACAGAGGAGTAGACACCCCCAGCAAGATGGTACTTTCGCGAGTTTGTCGAATGACTTGATCTCGTCGACAAATTTCGCGAAATACCTTCAAATAAGTTAGAGGGGACTTGAACCGGTGGGGCAGGCGCTTCGGCCTAGCTCTGTAGCTATCTGGACCGGGTGATAGTTAAGAGTCAACTTAGATCCCTGAGGCGTTTTGAGGCTTACTAAATTCTGACCATAAAATTCTAAGTGTGGCAATTAGTTTAGATAAGGCTAAACGTCGGATGTCTAGATTCTGGAAATTCAACTTATCCCTTCTGCATGAGAAGGATTTTCGGGACCAGCTAAAACTAATGCTAAAGCGGGAATTGACGGGGGCTACCATTGGTAATAAGTTTTAGGGCAACCTTAAGGATGGAATTAGAACTTTTGCTGTCGACTATAGTAGGAGATTCAACCTAGATAGGGTAGCGGAGCGAAAATTGATCGAGGATAAGTTACATAGAGCGGTTAACGAGATAGTGGACCCACTAATCTAGCTGAGGCGGAGCTGGCCTCCTTTCAAATTAAGAAGAACCAGACTCTAATAGTTAGGGCTAGGTTAAAAAAACGTCTTGCGACGCGACAAATATGGTCCAAGAATTTTGGGCCGAGGAACTTAGACATGCAGTCGATAGGCATATCGCGAGTGTCACATCGCCGGACGGACAATGTTGATCTACAAACGAAGCCATTTGTAGGGAATTTCGTGGTTACTTCGTGAAACTTTTCACTTGGGAGCCCGGACTGAGTTCCGCTCAGTTCAAAACCTATCCAGTCGACTTCTCTCGCCTTACGGCGACGGAAGCGGCTGGGTGTGAGGGACGCATAACGAGGAAGAAGTATGGCAGACGTTGAGAGCGGTCGGGACTGACAAGACTTCCGGGATCGATGGTCTGCCCTACGAAGTGTACTTGAGGCTGTCGCCCATGTTTGTACTCTTGCTAGCGACAATCTATAACAACTGGATGAAGCCGGGGACTATTCTCCAACGCTTCATTAGGGGTATTGTGAAGTTTTTAAGTAAGAACAAACATGGTGGGGATCGGATTAGCAATTTTCGCCCTTTGATGATGTTAAATACTAACTTGAAAATTTTGGCGAAGATCTTTGCAGACCGTTTTCAGGCTATTCTGCATAGTCTGATTTGCTCTGAACAGACGTGAGCTGTGAAGGGTAGGACTATCCAGGAAAGTCATCATATGGTCCGTACGATCATAGAAAAAGTTGATGGAAATGCTACGCTGATCAATTTAGATCAATCCAAGGCCTTTGATAGAGTTGGCCAGAGTTTTCTGGAAGCTGTTCTGTCTGCGGACGGTTTCGGGCTTCACTTTCGTAGCTGGATTCGCCTTCTCTATGCGTCCCCCGGAGTGATGGTGTAAGTGAACGGGGTATGATCGAAATTCTTCACCTTGTCTCGTTCGATTCGTCGAGGGTGCCCGTTATTCCATACGGAACATACTTGCGCTGGAACCTTTCCAGCGCAGGTTAAGGGTGAATCCGGTCCAACGCGGCCTCACGTTACCTGGCTCCACCGAGGTAGCTAGGTACACTGCATACGCCGACGATGTCAGCGTGCTTATAACGAGCAGGGTCGAGGTGGTTGAGGTGAGCAATGAAAATGGAAGGTACGAAGTCGTGACAAGGGCCAAGATTAACTGCGAAAAGTCTGTCAGTTTGTGGTTGGGTTCGTGGAAGGGTTGTGCTTTTCGCAGCTCCTTCAGTTAGAACGACGGGCTGTGCAAGATACTCGGCGTCTGGTTTCGTCCTGATCTCCAACAGGAGAAAAATTAGTCGGAAATTCTGGAAAAGGTTGTAGCCACGACCACTATGTGGCTACGTAGGAGTCTTTTCCTAAAGGGTTGGGATGAGGTGTGTGGATTTCACATTCAACCCCTGGTACTTAACCATCTTTCAGTGCTTTCAATCCAGTGCACCATTTAAATTGGAAATGATCCTGTTCCAGTTTATCTGGACTAAACGGGCTCCTTTGGTGCGGCGGGATATCTGTCAGCTTCAACCGTTCGAAGGCGGCCAAGGAGTGCCGAAAGTCGAAACACGACACCACATTTTGCGTCTCAGCTTCCTGGGTCGGATGTGTTCACAAGACGACGAGACTGGTGCCTTCTTGAAGGAAGATGCTAGACTATCCTTTCCGTTAACTATACTTGCCCAGAAACGAGTGTCCCTTGTATCGCGAGTGTCGGTATGCTCTAAAAGTTCTCTCTCGGTTGCAGACAGGTCTTATATCGTGTGTTAGTCAGGGGGCCGTGTGCGATGAGTTGATCGGCAAGCTCGGTGTGATGAGGGAGGAGGGTCCCTTATTGTGGCCTTGGGCCCCAGTATGAGGTGTCTCAACCACGATGAGGCTTCCCTCACCTGACTGATCATTCGGGGTGCCCTCTGGGTCGGCAATAAACTTTTTGCAGCGCGATTGGCAATTTAGCCAGAGTGCATACGGTGCAGTGATCTGGAGGAGTCGATCGAGCACGTCTTCTTTCACTACCCGGTCGTGCGGCCGCTGTGCAACCTCCTTGAAGGTTACATGGTTTGAGTCTTGAATGGAAGGTTTTTCGTCCTAGAAGCCATTTCTGTGTGCAGCAATGTGATGCCGTCGTTGAACAGGCTCGAATATTATGTGTTTCTCTGCTTACTCGGCGTTTTGAGAGTCGTGATTTAGACGACGCGACTAAAGGGATTCCACAAAGGTGAGTCTTTTTCTTCTCAGACCCTGATTGCCTTTTACAAGCACCAAATCAAGGTCAAGATCCGGTCAGAGAGAAAGAGACTCTCTTCGCTGTAGTTTGACGAAAGGTGGGTGACTATTGCGCGCTTGTGTCATGTAGTAGGAGCCAGTCTTATTTTCACCCTTGACATTCCAGGGTTCTAAAGAATTTTGGGTACTGTGAAAAGACATGACAATCCAGCCCAGGTAGGTTAGACTAGTTTGTTTTGACTTATTTTTGTCTGTCTAGTTTAACTTAGCTAGAGTGTGTTAGCTCATCGTCCCGTTTTATTTTTTTAGTCTCCTCTTTTTTATTTTTTCTTCCCTTCCTATCCCAGTTTAGATGACAGAATTACGAGTTCTCTGAAGGGGACCCTCACTAATTCTCATCCTTTGTTTTTGTATATATTTTATCCATTTTTCGATTGATGATTTTATCTTTGTAAATATGTATTTTCCTCTCCCCACTCTCCCACACAATTTTGTAAATTTGGGTTTAGATTGGATCTTCACAGAGTATTTGACTTGTTGTGATGACTGTAATATGTTAGTGCATTTCATTGCGGTATTGTGGTGTTTTTTAATTTGAAGATATATATTTGTCAGTGAATGAGTCTAGTTAAGTTGAAAATTAGGATGGTGATGACCAACCTCAAAAAGTGTTACCTATATAAAAATGATTCGCGACGACATCATGATTCTTAATGCCTTGTGAACGCTGTGAATACTGTATAACACAGTATACTACGACAGGATCTGTCTTCGATTTATGATTTGATAGAATTGTTTCTCGTTCTTATAAACGTATTTCAGCTGAAAAACGAAATCATCTATAAATAAATACACTTCGACTACGAAGCCATATCGGTCGGGCTCAAAATATACTAACGGTATCTCCTGCAGTGTGGTAGGAGCCCTCATACCCATAAAAAGGGGTGTCCTAGGTATAATACTAAACTACATCTGACGGTGACCCTCCGTTCCTGGAGATGTGTGGAGAGTGGAATACTTATGACCACTCTCCCCCAAAGTGGTAGTACCTGTTTGCATCTCATCTATGGGTCAAATAGATCTGTTTAAAATACCGGACGGGTATGGCACAAGGTCTTTTTTAGGTAGGTCCAGGCGCAGGGCAGTAGCCCAGACAGGCCTGGCATTCCCAAAAATGCCTGGGGCCCCGTTGTCATTCTCCTAAAAAAGGTGTGCCTCGGGCGCCACGCGATGAACCTAGCCCTTCTTAGGAGGGTTAGAGCCTGGGGGACAGCCCCCTGAGGCTCGAGGATGCCATTCAAGGCGGACCTCGACCGACAGTCAGCCGAGCCAGAACACACCCGACCAGATCTGTGTACCGACGAACACAGCCGATCGAAGGGTAAAGTGGCTTGGCCGTCTTTTTAGTTATTCTCACTGAGCGTTTGCATAGGCTCTCTCTTGCCCTGATGCGAATTAGGCAAATTAACTTGCCAGTATCACTACAAAACTAATGATATCAGGGTATTATTATTTCTGGCGGAACATTATACAGTCAAAATGAATATTACGAGGTACCTTATTTTTCGGGCGAGAAAGCGCACCGGATTGTAAGGCACAATAACTCTTAACATTGTTCAGTTGTAACATAAAATACAAAACAATACACTCACTTTTTCAGTTTATTCCTCTTCCCAAAATCCATCAAATTCTTTATCTTCAGTGTCTGGATGCCCGGATCCCTTTCGTCATCATCTGAGTGAGTCTCGTTGGAGAGATAACGCCTTTTCATAAAACGGAAGCACCAAGAAGGACCTTCTTGAAAGTCGTTGATCTTCATGTCACGTGTTAGCGCTGCTGCTGCTGCCTTGAATCGAACAGAAACTGTTGTTCTCGGCTTGATAACCCAATGTGCAATTTTGTCCTCTAACAAGGTCATCTCACTTTGTTCTCTGGGAAATTCTTTTTGGTCTTCTTTACTTGGCGCAGGTCATCTTTCTTCCTCCACTTTCGTACCATTGATTCATTAATATTAAATTCTCTTGCAGCTGCTCTTTTCTCATCTTCTAATGTGTGACTGATAAATTTCAGTTAGAAATCCGCTTCGTAAGCATGTCTCTTAATAGGTGCCATTTTGGGGTCTTTATACACACCGTAATATTACCGGTATGTTGACGCACAGTACCCATTACTCCTCGAGGTTCCTTTATTAATGTTCACAGAAATCGATATTTTGCTTCCCACCTCCTCGTGATTTCAAACGTTCAGAAAAATATTCAAAGTAAAAATTACAACATTCTAACACATTCAATTCGAAGAAAAAAAGATTAAACTTTAAAATGAATAAACATTTTAAAGAAAATCTTCGTAAAGACCTTAAAATTGACATTAAAAACTCAATTTTTGAAAAACAATCCTCTAATCCAAAGCGCGAGAGCGACAGGACATTTTTATTTAGACCTTTTTTAAGACCCCAAAAATGAATAAAATATAGTAAAAACATTCTATTTAGACAAATGACATGAATTTTTTTTTAAATTATATAGTCAATCATTAAAAAAAAAATGTAATATTTAGATAATTTCCTTTTCATGATATTAATAAAATCTTTTTTAAACGAACATATTGAAAACCACATCAACCATTGTAAAAAATTTCAATTAAAAGTTACCTAAAATTATGTCCTCTTGAAAAGACGGTGGGATCAAAAGAGAATCATTTACATAAGAGACACTTGTCTGTTGATTGAAGTAAAATCAATTTCATATCTTAAATATGAGAAGGCGGAATTAGCCACAAACAGAAGATTTTTGAGCTCCGTGTACCACATAAAATAGTTCAGTAAGCGTAAACAAAATTAATACATAAGGTGCACTGTCGATTTTTCAGAAAATTAGATGATTTTAAGTACGCTTTATAGTCCGAAAAATACGGTACTATTTGTAAGTAAACATTACAGTACTGAAACTTTCTAACCCCAAATAAAATTGTATATCTAAGTGGTGTACATATTTTGGGGTAACGACATCTTCATATTTTTTGTTACAGATTTTTGTTAAAGGAGCTTTAAGTGCTGGATGGCAATTACGAATGAAGCGAGTTCGAACTCCAGTCGCGGTATTACGTTTACTTTCGGACAAATACCCTTTCAAATGATTTGAACCTCCTTATCCCTGCAACTTTGGGTTAAATAGTACCACTGCTGTTCTTCTATAAGGGAAGAATTGGCGTTAGATAGCCAATGAAGGCTGATAAGCCCTTTAGCAAAGAAACTAAGCCAAAACATGGCTTAGTCGGCTGCGGTTGCAGAATACACTGACTGCATCTCTGCAGAGAGGTAAAACTCCCCTAACGAATGTCCTGGATATGATACTAAATAATCTAATGGTGAGGCTCCAGTAATACTGGAACTTTGGGGAATGCGAAGTACCCTTTCATTGCCATCGCTCCCGAATTTACTCTGGCATGGAATGGTAGCACCTGACAAGGTCCTATCTACAGGTCAAATAGAACTGTTTCACATTTAAACCGTGTACTTATACTAAACTGAATTGTTTGAAACATAGCTGTTTTTACATTTAACTATGTGTAAACAAAAAACTGTATTTATGCTAAACTGAATTGTTTAAAATAAAATTGTTTTTAACATTTAAACTGTGTACTTATCTTAAGCTGAATTGTTTGAAATAGAACTGTTTTGACATTTACCGGTGTAAACAAAAAACTGTACTGATGCTAAACTAAATTGTTTGAAATAGATCTGTTTATATGTATAAAATAGTTTTGGCGTTAAATAACCACCAATGGTTGATATGCCATAAAACTAAACCAAACTAATTATGTGAAATTTGGTAACATGTTAGTCTAATTTATTCATTTTTGTGGAACATTATGGAATAGAAGTAACTACCTCTTGCTATTATATCCATTTTGATTGTATAACATTTCACCTGAAATAATAAAATCCTGTTATATTTGCTTTAAAAGAAAATTAACTTTTTATAAAATAGGGTCTATTTATTTATGAGCGATACTGTATATATAAAAATATGATATTTATCATATTGTTACAAATGTAATATGCATGAATTCTTCCCTTTTTTATATTGGAGAGAACTGCAATACTGAAGGAAAGGGAGAGCAGTTTAAGTGAGGGATACCAGTCCTCTAAAAGAAAGTGGACAGTTCACAAGAAATCACAGGGAAAAGGGTACGTTTTAGGGACAATACAAAGGAGTAGGTCGTTAGAGCAAGGCACAAAAAAGATAGTCCAACAAAAAGAGTTTAAGACCAGAGGAAATGACATTACAATTCAAGGGCCCAGTCGACTGGGGGTAGAGAATACACTGACTGGATATCTGAAAAGGGGTAAGACTCCCCCAACGAGTGTCCTGTTTATAACACTAAACAATCTGATGGTAAGGGTCCAGTAATGCTGGAGCTTTGGGGAATGCGGAGTACCTATTCATTGCCATCCCTCCCAGGTCCACTCTGGCCCAGAGTGGTAATGCTTCATAGGGTCATATCAATAGGTCAAATAGAATTAAACTAATGCAAAACTGAACTGTTTAAAGTGTAACTATTTTGACATTTAAATTGTGCAAATATGTTAAACTGAATAGGTTGAACTAAAACTGTTTATTTGTATAAAAATGGATTTGGTATTAAATAACCTATAATAATTGATATGCCATAATACCCTACCAAACCAAAACAATCTGAATTCAAACCAGCTTTATTACACTTAAAGGTTAATTTTGTGTCACATTCTGTCTGCAGCGGAAGGGTTGAGTAAAACACACACACACACACACACAAATGTTTGCATGTTGTATTTTATATACATATGTGGATGAATGAATAAATGTGTAACAGTAAACTCTGAATAACAATTCATTATTATTTTTATCCATTAAAAATATCGATTAAAAAGAAAGAAAAACATTCGTCAACTTTTTGAAAATGAATAAAACCGATTTTTTAAATAATTTTCAAATAAAATAATTTTTCGTTTTCTTTGAGTTTCAGGCTAACAATATGATTGAATTTGTTGATATGTAAGTAAAAATAAAAAATACTGTTTTGCTGTTACAAATAAGCATTGTCCAACTGAGCATCTAAATTATTTTTGTATACTTATTATATCTAAAAGACACGTGCTCATCTAAATGTCTGTAAAAAATGAATTAACCTAAACTTGTTTAGGGCTTAGTCGGCTGGGGCTGTAGAATAAACCGGCTGCATCTCTGCAGACCCTTTCACTGCCATCGCTCCCAGGTCCACTCTGGTCCGGAGTGGTAGCACCTGATAGGTTCCTATCTATGATTTAGATAGAATTAATCTGCATACTTATGCTAAACTATATTACTTGAAATAGAACTGTTTTAATATTTAAACTGTGTACTTGTGCTAAACTGAATTGTTTGATATTGAACTTTTTTTGACATTGAAACTGTACTTACGCTAAACTGAATTGTTTGGATTAGAACAGTTTGACTAAACCGAATAACTTGAAATAGAAATGTTTTTGACAAGTAAACTGTGTACACGTGCTAAACTGAATTTTTTGAAATAGAACTGATTATTCGTATAAAAATGAATTTGGTACTAAATAACCTATTGCGGTTGATATGCTATAAAACCCAAACAACCAACGAACTAAAACTGTGTCCATAGTATCTTTCAAATTAGTTATTTATCTGTTATTTTCATACTTGCTCACAAACGCTACTGATCACAAAAAATAGAGATAAAAATCGGTACTTTATTCGACACATGCGCAATCCAAATTCTATAAAGTTTTGAGTAGCTCCTCATGTTTTAATAAACTTCGACATGAGAAAATTCCTCAAAATCTAAGGAAAAAGATGTACATCGCAGAGACCTCTGATAAAACAGACTACTTTGCTTTTCTAAGTTGTCTTTTTCATGTATTTTCCTTTCATAAAATCAAAATTCATTTGGATTAAAGACAAAACCTTTTATGGTTAAAAGCGAGGAAAATTTCTATCATATACGACAAACATGCAAACTTTTTGACATGTAAACTACCTGACTCCAGAGATATCATCGAATGAAAACTTTGCTGACCACACAGCTGTTCTTTTTGAAACAGATCTCTGTCTGTCTGTCTGTCTGTCTCTCTTCTCTCTTCTCTCTCTCTCTCTCTCTCTCTCTCTCTCTCTCTCTCTCTCTATTTATATATATATATATATATATATGTATGTATGTGTGTGTGTGTGTGTGTGTGTGCAAAGTAAGAAAAAGAGAGTGAGAGAGAGAGAGAGAGAGAGAGAGAGAGAGAGAGAAATTGATATAGAAAAATAACTATAGACATATTATACCCTTTCACACACTAACAACCCCCCCCATATATATATATATATATATATATATATATATATATATATATATATATATATATATATACAAGAGGGTCATTTAATAAACAAGAGGAATTTTTTAAAAACGCAAAATATTTTTCATAAGATTTTTCCAGAAATATAAACTTTGGATTATTTGGAATTGGTTCATAGCAAAAACTACTTTAATCTTGCAGAAATATTTGTTCTGCAGTTATTGAAAACGGCGGCTAATTAAACACAATGCTCCTGACAGAAATCTAATTAAACACAATGCCCCAGACTTGAACAGAAATCTCTTATCAAATTTATGATATTGGAGAAGTGTAAACCATGTAAACTTGAACTGAACAATATATGATGTCTATGAAGAATATTGTTTTAGTTAAAAAATGTTTACAAATAGGCTAAACTTTGGTTTACTATTTGCACACTTAGTCGAAAAGACAGTGCGTGGGGAGGAAATGTACTTATTCTCCGGTAAGAAAAGTTAATAAATAAGTCATGCTGAAAATCTTCTGGGACACGAAAGGACCCATCCCTATTGATTTTCTTAAAAAAAGGTGCTGCAATAAACAATGTTTCTATTGCCAACTCCAATAGTTCATCCCATTTATTGAATGACCTTAATATATTCATGCATAAAAGGATATATATTAACATACTCTTGTGTTTACATTAATGTGAATATATCTACAGTGATTATTACAGGAACTCCCCATGATGAAACGACAAACGTGCTGGACTGTGACATCGTAGTAAGCGAGTTCAAACTCAAGTCATGTTATTGCGTTCACTATCGGACTTATACTCACAGAAAAGGTATGAACCTACTTATTCCTCCACCTACTGATTAAATAATATCACTACTGTTCTTCAAGGATGACTTTGGCATTAAATAATCCACGAATGTTGATATGCAATTAACCAAAGAAATCAAACTAAATCATCAATTGCTGAGAAGAGTTTGTCCTTTATAGATAGCAAGACTGAATATAACTTATATAAAAAAAACAGCTTATCTGTCTCTGTCTCTGTATCTGCCTCTGTGTGTGTGTGTGTGTGTGTGTGTGTGTGTCTGTATATATATATATATATATATATATATATATATATATATATATATATATATATATATATATACTCACAGACAAAACTCACAGAAAACTCAATAATCTATATACAGGCAAAATATAGATATCAAATTCCACTACTAACAAGACCAATACGTCTGACTAACACCTACACCCCCCAATGGTCAAAAGTACCTGTATTCGGTCTACACAGGAGTGAGTTCTGTTTTTCATTTACTAGACCTGTTGCTTTAAGCAAAGCTAGAGAGCCCAAACAGTCTTCTGCACGAGCTGGAAAGGAGGAAAAAAGTTCAATCCTTTCCCAAGAATATTGGTGTAAAGTGGAACGTAAACTGCATTGTCCAGAATTCAAACTCGGCTCGCTGATTACATTTTTTTTACGATGATAGCAGTTACACTATAAGTCTCCTTATTTCTCAAGAATTGAATAATCAGAATATTGCTCGATACTGCGCTGAATCGCCATTAAATGAGTGTAGGTTACATCTGAAAATGTTTATAATATACGAACAATATTTTGCCAACTTTTGTACATTGTGACATTAACAGAAAAATGTTATTCTATGCACTGACGGAAAATAAAACTGAAACACCCTGAATATAATTGGATTACAGTAAATAATTGCATATATGAATTACAGGTTCCAAAATAAGAGGTGTATCAACAGTAACCAAATCCGATGTACATGATGTTGAGACGCTATAATCTCTTTCGCTTTTTGCGCAAATTCACGGGTAATCTCCAACGTCTTGATTAGTTTCACCAGGTCAGACTAAGTCTAAAAGATTTTTACTTTGGTTTCTTCGCAGTAAATCCGATGCAGAACATCCCGAGGAGGTAGCTACATATAGTTCAGACGTCGATTCGTGCTTGGATCAGTTTACCGCTTCTTCCCCATTCAACACAGCTTGTCTCTGGTAAGATCCATAACGTAGAAATTAGTGAGGACATTTTTGCCTTGGACTCGACGGTTAATCTCATTCTACGGAAAACAATTTCATCATCCACCAAATCGGTCAGTGATACCTTGAACACGCTGCTTTTCAAATCCTCAGAGGTGATTTTGTTTACTGGTTGCTAAGGTTTTACCAACCTACTTGGGGCCTTGATGTCGTACCAGTTTTTTTTCTGGACGAAAGGGTCGATAGTCTCTAAAATCACGTATACAGACCCAAAGACCAAAATCAACATGTCCTTCCATAAAAAAATCTCAAGATTGGAGTAACATCATACACAAGAAACTATTCCAAAATAAAAATCAACATAGGAGAATGAAAACTAGGCTTCAGAAAGTCCAAAAAGGAACAAGTCACTAAATCCTGAAAGCGTATTAGTTACACAAGACTAACCCACTCCTTTTTACTTAAACAAGAAAACAAATCGATGGCATGTCAGCATCCTATACCGTTAAACACATTCAAATAGAATATAGTTATTTTGCTGTTCTCAAAAAACGCTTCTACCACACAAATGATATAAGAGATACATTTAAAAATATCAGTATAGATATCAATTTATCCTTCCTGAAAGAAATAAAATTATACTAAAAAAACATAACAGTAAACTTGAAATTCCCCCGACAAACCTGCCCCGAAAAACGACCCCAAATCCACTTAGCAACAAACAAGTGCAGGCAATTTTCTATCAAATTCAAGAAAGATCCATGAAAAATATTAAGATAAATCTGACCCCCTCCACAATTTACCTTTGGACATAGATAAGCCCAGACAGCTTGACATGCCGTTAAACCAAATGAATCAATCAATCATGCTCCTGGGTACACATAGTTAAGTGCAATAAAGCATGTCAATATGAGTATATATGCATATCGATTTAGCATATATTTATGTATATGTGTTTAGGTTGAGCGTATCTGTACAAATGTGTGTGGATATAGTAGCATATATGGATGTGTGTGTATAGAAGTATCAAAAGGATAGCTAACTTTTGACAAGTTTGGAAGGTCAGCAGATTTTTAAAAATGATAGAATTGAAAGAGAAAAATGTCTTCAAGGGGATGAAAAGGTTACTTTTTTAATGTCTCTTATAAACTCAAGTCTTTGGAGCTCGTACGGTCAGAGATCAGTAGAGAAGGGTATCACTTTTGAAATACTTTAGTTTTGAAAAGTCTATGGGGATTTTTTTCCAGAAGCAAGGGTCCCATTTATCCAAGGAAACAACCAGGAGATACACGAATCGCATGCAGATCGGAGCAAGGTTGGTCATGCTGCCAGACTGCACCCAAAGCCGTCTGCTGAAATTGCTCACAGGGAGAACATAGATAGGAAATTTCGGAGCTGACCCTTAGATAGAATGAGATAGCCATCTGTGTCATGATAGTGAAGGATCAGCGCCTTGTCTATGTCACAAAGTGTTTGGTTTGGTTTGGTTTCTTTGTTTAATGACATATCAACAGCAGTGGTACTCTTTAATCCATAGCTGGTAGAGATAAGGGAGTTCATGCAAGTAAACATAATAGCACGGCTGGAATTCGAACTCGTTTACTACGATGTCCAGCATGTTAGTCACAACGAAAAGGTGACTCACCTGTTGCGAGGTGTTACACCGACCCCCGGCCATGAGAACCAGAAAAATTGTCATCAATAAAGACGGCTGTACTTGAAATGCTCAGAATTCGTTTTTGCTTCTTTTTCCCCCTTGTGGGACTGACTCACAACTTGTACGATTTCTTCAGGCAACGATAATTTCATTTGCCATTAGTATATTTGGTTTTAAAGCAATTACTTGACAGCGAGCACTATTTCCTATCAATTTTCTACGCCGTAAAAATATTATTATCGGAAAAGATGATATATGACTTTACAAATCCTTCTCAAGATCTTAGATAAAAATGAAAGAAAAGAAGTATTTATCTTTCTAGGTTAAGTGTCATTTAAAAAAAAAGTAGTGAAAGAACAAAAATTCACTACTTGATAATCTTCTTTTATGAACTTTATTCTGTCGTAGGGAAAATTCAAAATTCTCATTTCCAAACTGGTAACTACGAGGTGCATACGATAAGTTTCCAGATTTTTTTTGTATGAGCACTTTTATTGATAGTACACACATGAAACTCTTGTCCCCTTCGAAGTAATCTCCCCCGGCTGTAATGCACTTGTTGTACCGTTTCGACAACTTCTGGAAGGCCCCATGGAAGTCCTCTTGTGTGAGCGTGTCAATGACCTTCGTCACAAACTCTTTCATCTCCTCAATTGTCTCATAACGACAGCCTCTGAGCTTAGGGAATAAGCAAAAGTCACAGGATAGCAAGGTCTGGACTATAGGGAAGGTGAGGAACTGTCTTGATGCTCATCTTGGTCAAAGAGTTGTGGACTTGATGTATTGTCCTGGTGGAAATACCACTGACCCGATTTGAAGAGTGCTGGCCTCTTCCGACGGAAACCTCAACATAGTAACCCTAACGCTAACACTTTGGCCAATCAACTCTGGTGTATTGACTTCCTTACTCCTCCCATACCTCTCATCATCCCTTACAGACTCCCTGTCTTCTCTCAATCTCTTATGCCACTCAAAAACTGATGCTCGATTCATGCAAGATGCTCCAAAAGCAGTCTGAAGCATTCCATACGTTTCTGTGATATTTTTTCCACGTTTAAAATAGAATTTTATTCCATATCGTTCTTCTAAAATGTCAGATTGCATTTTCGAAATTCACCAGCTGTGACAATCAGGCTTTAGTATGGTGTATTCCAATTTCTGCTGTAGCCGTTCACTTGAACCTGAAGTCATAAAAATTAGTCTGTCATCTCATAAGATGTATAGCAATAACATAGTGAATTTTCAAGAGTCTATGACAATTTTAAATACACATACAAAAAAGTCAGGAAACTTATCGTATGCACCTCGTATATTAAAATTAGAGCTTGTCTTGTGTGTAAGATAATCGCGTATTTTTAATCTGGGCCAGACATAAGAAATTTAAGCCGTGGTAAAAGACTCGCCATTGGTGCAACATCATTTTTCTCCGGTTTTCCTTTATGTCGCACCAAATAGTAAATGTCAATGTTTGAATGATATTCTTTTGGTTTTGTGTGTTTGTTTAACAGCATATCAAAACCTTATAAGTTATTTAATGTTGATATTTGATTCATTTATTATAGTTGCATTTTTTGTCAAAAACCATTTTTTTCTGGAATTGTGGGGAATATGAAATATTCCTTCATTAACATTACTCCTGGGTTTACTTTGACACTGAATGGTAGTCCTTGTTAGGATCTCGTCTATGGGTCAAATAACATTGGATTATAGTACTTGGTACCTTATAACAAAATATTTTTAGAATAGTTACTTAAAGCTATAGTTATTAACTAAGTATTATTATTACTTATTATTATTACTTCGAACCATACAACTGCATGCAATTGACGATTATTAAATAGAAATAATCTCTTGAAAACATATGATAATTAGCGTTAAATTGGAATACTTGAAACCATACCGAAGTTTACAAATTATTTGTACAAGATAGGTTTCGGTTTCTTTGTTTAATGTTATATCAACCTTCATGGGTTATTTAATGCAAATGTCATCCTTGTAGAAGATCAATAGTGATACTATTTAACCCTTAGCTGGGAGATAATGGAATTCATATCTTTCCCGAGGACATTAGTCCAAAATGAACGCAATACGGCGACTCGAGTCAGAACTGGCTTACTTTTATTAAGAAATAAGGAATCGAATGGAAAGTGTTATATTTCATGGCTTAAGTGATTTTGGTTCCTTACAGCTTCCTTTATTCTTAGACAGCGCATTACTATGACTTTTGAGAGAGATGGTGGAATTGTTTCTATACTCGTTCTCCATGGTTTGAATTTAGAGTTGACTTTTTCCTAGATTGGTTGCCCACCAATATGGCTATAGATCCAAATCGACGTTGATATTTTCTTCAAAGGTGCAAGAGGAAAGTGGTTTTATGCGTTTCCAAGGGCAATGAGCATGAACTGAATGCAAACATTCTCAACCGTAGTTTGAACACCGATCGCTGATTACATTTTCTGCACCGTCATCCAACATGTCATTCGTACCTACTGAGAATTATATCCATTAGAAAGAAATTAACTAAAAATTTCAACTGAGAATATTGAGTAATTTAAAAACAGAGATTAAGATAAGATGCCATTAGACCAGTGTTTTTCTAATAAAATTCTAACATCTTGTGTTTATAGCATCCCCTGTAGAGGCGTTATTTTTTGCCTGTTTCTTTCTTTAGGGATTAGGGTTTTTTTACTCCAAGTTATATGGTTTCAAGTATTCCTCTCTTATACAAATAATTTGTACCCAAGTATATGGTTTCAGATATTTCTATCTAATACAAATACACAGTTATATGGTTTCAAATATTTTAACCTAATGCAAATATTTTTTTCAGAATTATGTGGTTTCAAGTTACAATTTCTGCTTAATAATAATCATTAATTTGCACACAGTTGTATGGTTTCATGTAATTGATAGTAACAATCCTTATTAAACAATTATAGTTTCAAGTAATTATTCTTAATACCGGTTATTTGCTTACGGTTACATGGTTTTAAGTATTTAATACTAATAATTATATGATTCTGAGTAATTATTTCAATTAAATAATTGTCATCTGTTTGCAAACAATTTTATATCGAGTATTCCTATCAAATACTAATGAATTCCAACAGTTATGTAGTTTTAAGTATTCTTATCCAGCATTAATAATTATGCTTTCAAGTTATTATTTCAATTTAAGAATTGCCATTCGTTTGCACACAGTTTTATGGTTTTGAGTATTTAATGATTGTAATCCATAGTAAACACTTATAGCTTCGAGTAACTCTTCTTGATATAGATAATTTACAGTAATATGATATCAAGTAATACATTGTAATGATTTTTGAACAGATCTCTTTCAACCATAGATGGGATCCTAATAGGTATTACCACTCCGGGTCAGAATGAATGTGGGTGTTACGGCAATGAAGGAGTACTCCATACTCTTTAAATCTCAAGAAACGGAGTCTCACCATTATATACGTTTTTGTGTCTTACCCAGGGAGAACAGGTGAATTCATACTTTTCCCTAAAGCATTAACGTAAAATAAAACGCAAATAACTTAATTTAGGATTCGAACCCAGGTCGTTGATTCTATTTTCTATGATGATAACGTGCCTCCCCAAAAAACTGCGTAACTAAGCAGTCCATTCAAATGTCCTAAAGTTTTGCGATACTCGTGTATTACTCTCAGCAAAAAAAAAGAAGCTTTCTGTTTTTTTATTAAAATCTTTTTAAGCTTACATATATGATTTAAAGTAAGTACTTCGAATACGAGACTAAGTAAAATTGAAATGCCGAAAGATTACATAACAATACTCGGCAGTGTTTTATCTTTTAAATGTTCACCTGTCTTCTTGACTATGTCCTTCTGTATCATCATAGGTCACCGACATGAGATCATCAGTTGAAATGACGTTATCTATTGAAATTGGAACAAATTTCTCAATCTCGAATTTTCACATGGAAAGGAATGGGGTAGGTTTAGAAAGGAAACGTAACAAGATTTTTAAGTTAAAGTTATCAAAGAGCTGGTATTAAAAATACTCGGCAGGTATTTTTACAAATTTCCGACCTTTGACTCCCGACTCGTGAATGTAATGATTTTTTCATCTGAATTCCAGAATGTCCAAATTTAGATCTCTTTTTTATAATCTAGTTTAGTTTATTCGTTTAATGGTGTGTCAACCTTCGTGGGTTACTTAATGTCAAAGTCATACTAGCAGAAAAAACTTTAATGGTACTAATCAACCCACAGCATGGGAAAATAAAAGAGTTCATAGCTTTTCCAAGAGTTTTAGTCTGAAAATGAATGGAGTTTGAACTCACTACGTCGTTACAGTCTAGCACTTTAGCCACGAAGCCAAATTTGATCTTCTCTTTAGTTTATCCTATTCTGCCTAGTTTAGTGATGTTATTTTGAAAAATGGCATCATTGATGTACGAGTCAGGTTCGGAAAAGGCATCTGTATCGGCTTATTCCCAAATTCGGAGAAAAACCTAGAAGAAAAAAATCTGATTGAGAAATCCAAAAAGATGAATAATGGTGGCAAGATATTTGCCAGTTAATAGTCAACTAAAATTCTTGCTTAACAACTTTGTAAAATCTGTACTCATGGATTAGTTTCAGGACAAAAATTAATTCAAAGTTTCTATTTCGACGATTTAACTATCAAATCTATGCCTGCTAAAATTAAGGCGCGTCTTAAATGACCACCCGTTTTATAAGCCGTCAAATGCAGTAATATCAGTGGTCAATTTTATAGTATGCACCAAGCGAATTGATATTGACGGTAGTTTAAAAGAAAATGTGACCTATATGAAACTAAGCTAGCATAATCACTTTGAAGAAAACTTCTAAAAATTGAGTCATCATAAATCAAAATTGGCATTGTGGCTAACGTACTAGACTACGGCGGAGTAGTAAACAAGTTCAAACTCCATTCAGGCTATTACGTTACTCTTCGAAATAATATTGAATTCATTATAAAGTTACAGCCAATTTCTAAGATGACTGATTCAGCGTTTTTCGATATGAATAAATTACATATAAAATGAATAGCAGAATTCGGAGAGCATTCATTTATCTGTACTACAAACACACACACACACACACACACACATATATATATTCAAGAAAGTTTTGTTAAAGACGATGTTTATTATTCTTAATTTTTAATTTTTCAAGATTCCTTATTTTTCTAGTGTCGGAATTTAGATGGTAAAGGAATTGTCCCATATCTTCTACCCAAGCGCTTTCGACCATACTTTTGGTCGTTATCAGGGGTAGAGTAGCTTTCAGTTGACAGTTGAGTTTTTACTGTTTTAATAACTTGTAGCATTTTGTTTTAAAGTTGTCGAGTGGAATATTTTCAGCGTTTTATTTTAAAACGTTCGGTTGGAAAAAGATTTACTAATAGAGTTAGTGGTTTTCTGTTATTAAAAATATTTAATGCGTTGGTGCCAGTGTTAAGTGCTATTTTATTCATATTTGTTTTTTTTATTCGTTATGCATATTGCTTCTAGGATTTGCAATCGTTTTTTATTATTGTTTTTTATATATATAATTATTGTATTATCTGTGAGAATCTCGCTTACTTCGGAAGATGTAAGTTGGTTAGCGCTATTGTTGTGTTTTATGATTAAACGTTTTATGGCGCTATTTTCAGAAAGATGATAAGTAAGACAACTAGATAACATTGTGGTTGTATAGCCAATGTAAGAAATTATTTCTATTTTCGGGAGGCAATCACGAAATGATCATGCCGGAATGATCATAGAATGAGACTTTTGTGGTATAGTTAAGGAGGAGTTTTTCGAGAATTTTTGCTTTGTATAGTTGGAGGAAGAACTGACGGGTGATTATAGACGTTTTCTATTATTATATTTATGGTTTCATGAACTGGAACGTGAGTAAAAAGATTTTTGACATCGAGTAATGCCGTTATGCATTTGTTGGGGGATGGTTAGAGTTTAGAATTTGTATGAATTCATGTTTTTATTTGATACTGTATTTAATTGGGATATATGGTACTGTTATATCATTGAGGGTTTTTGTTATGTGGTATACGAGAGTGTTGTATTTTGACCCTCGACCCGGCCCAAAGGTGCTATTCCAGGGTGATGCGGCCGGTAGTCGAAGGAGATCGCGTGGGCGGATTGGGGCTTGTGATGTGGGAAGGGGTGAGGGTCCCATTCTGCCATTACGGTCATGCACCGGAGGAGAGTGGCCTCTGAACTGCATGACGGTTGTTTCCGCTTGATGACGATTAAACATCCGATTCAAGGATCCGGTGAGCGATCGTGTGGGCGTTGAGTTGTTATTTAACTCAGTTGAGTTTGGGTCCCAGAGCAGTTGCCAGTCGAATTCCAGACAGTAGAGACCAGATGTGGTAGGGAAGGCCACACCCGACCGAGGGGGCACTCGGAAAACCCCCGATGCAGTTGCCAGCAGAATTCCAGACAGTAGAGACCAGATGTGGTAGGGGAGGCCACACCCGACCGAGGGGGCCCTCGGAAAGCCCCGATGGAGTTGACCCCAACATCAGGAGAACAATAAAGACACAACGTGACGGTCATAACAGTGGGGTCAAAATATGAAGTTTACGTTCGGTCTCCAGCATCCTCTCACATGCAAACCCTTCAACAACCCTTTCAAATCCTTGCAATAAAGTGAGAGGTAAATATATTTCTAAAGAAGTATTCTTGTGTCTTCCTTCCTGCATCTTAATTCTTCTTGTGTCTTCCATCCTTCATGCGTCTTAATTATGGTGTCGTTGTGATGCTGAATGAACGTGTAAATAACTATATAACAAGAGTAGGAATCTATGAAATAATTGGTCTAATTGGGTTACCTTGTTTGCGCTTTTTTTATTTTACCGTATATGTATCCGGGTTTGTAATCTCCAGTTATTTTTGTTAGTTTAATGGATCCAATTTCTGCATTATTGGATGTGATAATTTTGTTAATGTTTTTTTAAGTTGGTCGGTGAGTTTTTAAAATTTTGTTTGGTCATTGAGGATATTTTCAATTGTTTTGTTGTAGTCTGTTTAATTTAATATAATGTAAATATTATTCTTTTCACCGGCACGGATGGTAATGTTCGGGTTGTTAAACAGTTGGTTTGCTGCTTCTTTTAGTGTTGGGGTAAATAGTTTGTTTTAGTGTTTGAAGTTGAAACGGTTGTTAATTTCAAAAATTCTTGTGGTGTTTCAATGAGTTTGATATATCGTAGGTTGATGTATTTGTTACTTGTGTTGGGTAGAAATATGCTTCCTTGATATAGATGATTCAGTTTTTGATTTATTTTCATCTTTTGTTTAAGTTTGTGATTTTGGAGGGTTTCCGAAAGTCTTTGTTAAATTTCGGTTATTTGGAGTTGTGATATATTTTGATGTAGAGATTCCATAATCCCTTTAATTCTTATGTTTAGTTCGCGGATTTCGGCTTCATCATCATCATCATATCGTGCTGGCAGCACGGATATCCCTGACCCTCTTTCGCCACTCCTCCCTATCGTTCATCGCCCTAGGCAGGTCTTCAGGACAACAACCTGTATCCTCACATAGCTGCTGAATGTACGTTCGTGCTGGTCGTCCTGCTTTTGCGCGGCCGTGTGTGGGGATCCATAAAAGTACATCTCTTATGAGTTCATCTCTGCTTCTCCAGCAATGTCCTGCATGTCTGGTTCGCCTAACTTGAATAGTTTTCGTGATAGGGGGCAGGTGGCCGTACAGTTGGTGTCTTGTGGGGTGTTGCTGCCAGGACTTGTTGAGGATTGCACGCAGCATTCTTGTGTAATTGCCATCTAGTTTCTTCTCCAGCCGTTTTGTTAGCGTCCATGTAGTGCATCCATATAGCAGTATCGATGTGACCGCTGCCTGGAAGAAACTGCGTTTCATTTTATTGGTTAGGTCTGATTTCCATATAGTCGATAGCCTATTGATAGCTGTCCATGCTTTCGTTAACCTCGTTTCGATGTCCTTTTCGGTTGATTCGACGCTGCTTCCTAGGTACGTGAATTTGTCTACTAGTTTAAGAGGGGTTCCATCTAGAGTGGAGATGTCCCCCGTTTGGTTATAGCACATATATTCCGTTTTATGTGCTTTAACATGGAGGCCTATGCTTGCTGCTGCTCGTTCCAAACTATGCAGAAGTGTTTCGGCTTGGTCAGGTGTATTTGCCAGTATCGCTATGTCATCGGCGTAGTCGGCGTCGGTAATTGTTGTTGCGGGGTATCTTTTGATTCTTTTCTTCGTCAGTTCGAAGACTGATGTAATTTGCCGTTCTATTAGATGTTTCCGGAACATTTTCGTGGTATTTTCCATTTGTGCTGCAGGGTCATATATTTTGAAGAATGTAGACGATATTTTCATCGCAACACACTCCTACTCTGAAAACGTTCCGACCGACAACTTGAAAACAAAATGCTACAAGTTATTAAAGCAGTAAAAACTGAACAGTCGACTGAAAACTACACTACCCTTGATGGCGACCAAAACTATGGTCGAAAATACTTGGGCAGAAGATATGGGACAATTCCTTTACCTTCTAGATCCCAAAAACTAGAAAAATAACAAGGAATCTTGAAAAAATAGATTAAAAATAATCGACAGTGTTCTATCGTCGTTAACAAAACCTGCTTGAATAATAACTTGCTGCTTAAATATACACTCTTCAATATATATATATATATATATATATATATATATATATATATATATAATGTCGCCCGCTAACATTCACTTAACTGAATTTTGAGTGGAAATTTCCATTGCATGATTCTTTTTTGAATACCAAAATTTTGGTGAGTCTTTCGTTGTAAATATCTCATAAATTTATGACACTGTGCTTGTAGTCCGCTATAAGTAAATTAGATATTTATTTAGTTTATAATTTACGAGACACATTTTCTTTTTACTACATAATACAAAATATAGATAATTTTTATGTGAAATAAAATATTTTTCATTATTGATCTGTGTATTTATTATTTTCTTATATTTCAAACATTGATGAATATGATTGGACACAAAGCAGCTTTTACAGTTACAGCACACTAACGCATCAACAGAAAATACCATTTATTATATCGTTTTAGTTTATTAAATAAACTAAAGAGATATGACAGGGGAGCAATCGTTTTATCATTATTATTATCATAATTATTATTTACTCCTTTAGAGTTTTTCACATCAGTGTTAGATGATGGTTTTTCACTGGAGTTTGAGTGACAGCAAGTCTCCTCAAGTCTCCAGGACTCGTCTCAAGATTCTGGCCGTTCTTAGCAATGCTAACGTTCGGATAGTCTCTACCCGTCCGCCAACATCCAAGTCCTCCAGGCCTTTTAATAATCCTTTAGTCATTGTGCCTAACGCACCAATCACAATTGGCACAATCGTTACTTTCACGTTCCACAGCTTTTTCAATTCTCTAGCAAGGTCGAGGGACTTATCCTTCTTTTCACTTTCCTTCAGATTTATCCTGTGGTCCGCCGGCACAACAAAGTCGGGAATTTCGCAAATTCTCTTTTTTTTTTTTTTTGTTGATTATAATAAGGTCTGGTCTTCTGGTCGAGATTAGTTGATTCGTTTGTTTGTTAAAGTCCCATAGGAGTTTATGCGAGTCATTTTCTATGACAGGTGCTGGGTTGTCCATTTGTTTGTATGGTCGAATTGAAACTCCCTGCACATTTCCCAGTGGATCCCCTTGTCGACCCAGTCGTGTTTCGCCTTATAGTCCTGAGCTAATTTGCTGTATTCGCTTATTATGTGATTGATAGTTTCGTCTCTGTCACCGCATAGCCTACATTTACTGTTTTGTTGCGTCTTATCTATTCTCGCTTTGATATGATTGGTTCTTATGGCCTTGTCCTGTGCTGCTATTAGGAGGGATTCCGTTTCTCTCTTAAGGTTTCCTTTTCTTAGCCAGGTCCAGGTTTTCTGGTGTGATATGTTGTTTATTAGACGTTTGAAGCGGCCATAGAGTTGTTTTGGCTCCCATTTTGTTTCCTCGTTGTTGTCATTCTTTTGTCTATCGTGTTGTCCGTATCGTTTCTGATGGTTGTAATTAGTCCTCGTTCGTGTTTTTTATGTAGTCTTCGAGCTGTTGTATCGATGCGTCAACGGTGTCTTCGATGCTGGCAAGTCCTTTTCCTCCCTCTTTTCTAGATACATATAGTTTGTCAACGTCGTCTCTGGGGTGTAATGCCTTATGCATGGTCATTAGTTTTCTTGTTCTTTGGTCAATTTGTTTAAGTTCCTTTCTGGTCCACTTGAGAAAGGATCCCGAATATCTGACTAGGGGCACAGCCCAAGTATTTATTCCTTTGATGAGGTTTCTGCGGGAGAGTTTTGTCACGAGTAGTTTTCTCGTTCTGAGATATTCTTTTCGGGTCGTGTCTTTCATTTGAACTTGTTTGATGGTGTCAGCCTCCAAGATACCCAAGTATTTTTAGGTTTCATTTTCTTTGAGCGTTCTAATTTTGTCGTGATTTGGTAGTTCCATTCCGTCTGTCATATGTCGTTTGCCACTTTGCATGACGAGCAGGGCACATTTTCCTATGCTAAATTCCATTCCTACGTCCTGACTGTAAATTCTAACGGCGTGTATGAGAGTTTCCAGTTCTTTTTCATTTTTTGTATATAATTTAATGTCATCCATGTATATTAGGTGGTTGATCTTCTCTTGCGATCTGCAGAGTTTGTATCCGGCTGCGCATTTTCGGAGTATGGGGTTCAGTGGCATCATGGCTATTATGAATAGTAAGGGTGATTGTGCATCTCCTTGGAAAATCCCTCTTTGGATCTTTGTTTCAGCTATGCTTCTTCTTCCTGCTGTCAGGTCCACTCTCCAGGTTTGCATGGTCTGTTCGATGAAATTTATGACTTCATCTGATATTTTGTACATTTTGAGACAGTGTTGTATCCAGCTTTGTGAAACCATATCATATGCCTTTTTGTAGTCAATCCAGGCCATAGCTAGATTTTTCCGTCTTGTCTTGCTCTCATTTAGGATGTGTTGATCTATGTAGAGTAATTCTACTGTGCCTCTGGATCCTTTGCGGCATCCTTTCTGTTCCTCAGGGAACAATCCGCGGCTTGTTAGCAAGTAGTAGATCTTTTCCCGTATTTGTGCTGTTAGTATTTTCCACATTATTGGTAAGCAGGTTATGGGTCTGTAATTGTTTGGAGCAGTTCCTTTGCTAGGGTCCTTTTGGATTAATGTAGTCTTTCCTTTGGTCATCCATTCAGGTACTTGCGCGCCTTGTAAGCATCTGTTCATTTCTAGTACTAGTCTGCCGTGAATGGAGGTGGATTTCTTGAACCAAAAGCCATGTATTCCATCATGGCCTGGCGCTTTCCAGTTTGATATTCTTTTTAGTGTTGTTTTGAGTAAGTCGATGTGTATTTCCATTTTGGGGCCTTCTTCAAGTCCCTCTAGTTCTCTTTAAATATTGTTTATCCATTCAGCATTTTCGTTATGTTTCTTTGGTTGCCATATTTTTGTCCAAAATCATTCGGTTTCTTTTTTACCCGGTTGTTGGTATGTTTTCGTGTCACTCCCTCCCAATTGTTGATAGAATTTTCTTTCGTTGTTTTGGAATGTTCTGTTTTGTCTATATTATTTTACCCTTTGTTGATATCTCTTAAATCTTCCTTTCTTGGCCAGTACTTTCTGGTTTATTTCCTCAAGTTGTACTGTTATTTTCCCCCAGGTTGCCTCTTCCTTCTTCGCGCTTATTTTAGCGCCTCTCTTTCTTATCATTCGGGCTTGTTTTCGTAGCTTTTTTTTATTTGCGTTTCCAATCGAATTTCCCATCCCGGTTTTGACTGTTTTTACGTGCTTTTTGAGGGGATCCCAATTTTCTCACAAACTAATTTTGTTCCTGCATAGATTAGTTCATTTAACACTGTTATATTATTCGTCGGTATGTAAGGTAGTATGGGATTTATTTTATTCGTTTCTATCTTGAGTGTTTTCCATTCTATGTTTCTTAATGAAGATAGAAAAGTCTTTTCACTACTCATGATTCTCTTTATATTTTCGAGATTTACCTTTGGTTCTTGTGATTGTGTTTCTTCCTGGTTGTTTGGTAGTGTATCGTTTGGGAGTGTGGTGTTTTCATTTGTCGAGGTTTGCTGTTCTTTTTCGTTGGATTGTTTTTGTTAGACATCACTTGATGTGTCTGGTACTGTATTATAGTTTTGTTTCAGTGTTTTTTTGTTTTTTTTTATGGATTTCTAGAAATTCAAGGTCAGAAAACCAACTCTTCTTAATTATTGTCCTAACTTGATCGGCTAGCCTTTGGCTAGTTGTCTGAAATGTCAAACGTTCTTGACAGATCTCTATAATTCTTTTTCTGTATCCTCTTTGTGAAGGGTTGCGCCTGAAACAGCATTCTAGTGCAAGTTGATTCTCTTCCCTAGTCCATGTTCTACGTTTAGGTCTCTGTTCGTTGTGGTTTGTTACGTCGTCGTTTATGTACCTGAAAAAAGAGCAGCCAACATTAGTAGGATGACGATCGGGTCTCCCATGTTGGCTATCTGGAGAGCACTTGCCGATCATAACACCCAGGCAACAGGCAATTGGGTCCCACGTTGTGTAATATTGTGATTTGACATTTCTATCATGGGTGGTATAATGTGGCTATACCAGGCCCAAGGGTTGTTTATGATGTGCACACCTGACACAGATGTGACCAAGAACAGCTATGATGGCTGTACATGAACAGCGGGCCACAAAAAACCCACAAACAACCCACAAACCTTTCCCATTAAGTTTTTACTTAGTTAAAGTCCAAGACTATCATATTGTTAAAAGTTTTCTTTCCCGTTCTATTTTTGTTCCTACCTTACTTGTGTTTGTTTTCAAACCAGTGTTCTGAAATTTGGCTCTATCACGTGTTATGGTTGTATATTTTTTATTAAAATAGAATTTCGTCGTTCAACAGTGAAGCTTTTCCTGAAAATTATTCTCAGATTATTAGTAAATTGATTCTTCATTTAAAGCATATAATATACAGCAGAGATTTTTTACTACAGAACGTTAAATTCAAAAATCAAATATGCATTTTTTTAAATGAAAAGTTTAGCAGAATAAAATTACTAACCTCTTTGAAAGACTTTTGGAAACAGATGACTTCTTACTTTGGTTCTTTTTAACAAATGCTCGCTCTTTTAGTGTTTTTCACATCAGCTTTAGCTGATGATTTTTCCCTGGAGTTTGAGTGACAGCAGGTCTCCTCAAGTTTCCAGGACTCTTCTCAGTATTCTGGCCGTTTTCGATAATGCTGTTGTTTGGATGGTCTCCACTCATACGCCAACCTCCAAGTCCTCCAGGCCCTTTTATAATCCTTTAGTTACTGTGCAAAAAGCATTAATCACAATTCTTTCGGGCAAATACCCTTGGGAAAGGTATGAACCCCCTTATCTCCCTCCAGCTATGGGTAAATAGTAGGGCAGACTAGGTTCTTCAGCCTTGGTTTGGCAACTAGTCTAGGAGAAGGAAAACTCTGAATTAAAACCTGTTAAACTCCGCTTAAAAATTTGACCTTGTGTCATATCCTGCCCGAGCGGAGGGGTTGGTAAATAGGATTAATCACAATTGGTACAATCGTCACCCCCCCTGTTCCGTAGTTTTTTCATTTCTCTTGCAAGGTCGAAGTACTTATCCTTCTTTTCACTTTATTTCAGTTTTGTTCTGTGGTCAGCCGGAACAGTAAAGTCGACAATTTTGCAAATTCTTATAATTATATCTTGATGGAATAGATTAAAAGGAATTGCAATCTTATTTTTAATAACAGAGTTTGGTAATAAATTAAACAAAACAATATCCGTTTTTATCGTATAATGTTCCACTAGAAATTTAAAAAATTCTGGTATTTTTGTTTGCAAAAGAAACTTAACTTTTTGTAAAATGAAGGGTTGAACTCAGTAATTGACAACACTCTATTTACAAAATTTAGTCTAGAACATGGCCACATTTTATGAGTGATACTGTCAATATATATATATATATACGCTCAGTGTGTGTATGCGTATGTGTACGCGCGTTCACGTGTGTGTGTGTGTGTGTGTGTGTGTGTGTGTGTGTGTGTGTGTGTGTGTGTGTGTGTGTGTGTGTGTGTGTGTGTGTGATAATTGTTTTAGATACAATAGCAATGCTGGATATCAGTTAAAAAGAAAATTAATAAACAATATAAAAGAAGCAACAGAAGACGACCAGTGATCACATGACATTCTCGTTCTATTCTCGTTTTCCGAAATTTCAAAACAAGAAGATCAGAAACATTTTCGATGGGACATCGTTTCGAGAATATCTCTTTCTTGTTTGAAACATTTATTGGGAATATAGTCGTTTGTTTTATGCTATCAATAAGAATGTAAAATCTTAACTAAAGGCATGAAACTATTAGTAGCAGTATGTAGTTTTGAGTTCTGTGTTACACTGTGTATACATACACACACATACACACACACACAAACGTATATGTATTATGTATGTATGTATGTATATGTTATTCAAAATGAGAGACAAGGATTTGAAATGGGGATTTCTTATTTGCTTTCGAGTTCGCGAGCAAAGTGTTGCACCTGAGGATGATGGCTGTGTAATAATTGTCCGAAATCTCTCATATTGTTTCCCAATTGACGATTATTACGCAGCCTTCATCCTCAGTTGCTAGCGGCATTTTGCTTGCGAACATGAAAAGGCTACAAAAATACTTTTAACTCTTACCAGTCATCTTTAACAAAATATTCTTATAAAATAATTTGCAGCCTAAACACACACACACACACACACACTATGTACATATATCGGGGGGGGGGGTAAATCCGACGGTATGTAAATATACAAATATAAAAAACAAGATATTCAGAGGAAGATTTTATTTATAACTGAATTCTTTGCCAATGTTAAATGTGTGTCCTGATGATGGTTTAAAGTGAAAATCGAAGCATTTAACTATAGCAAATAATTCAAGTATAAACAAAATTAACTCCTGAATACCTTGTTTTTCATATTTGTACATTTACACTGACACACACACACACACACATATATTTATACATCATTAAGTTGCGCTACTAGCACGAATTTCCCAAATTCTCTCTCTCTCTCTCTCTCTCTCTCTCTCTCTCTCTCTATCTATCTATCTATCTGTGCCTATCATCTATCGCTCCCAGCAGGTCTTCCAAATTACATCCCTTGTTCACACAGAACTGTTGTTGGTGAATTCTTGGTGGTCAGCTAACACTGGCACGTCCATTTGAAGAGGGACATTGTATGCATACAAGAACATAGGAACATAGACACTAACATAGTGAATTAGAAATAAAATACCATGCTATGGTAATGAATTGACGTTTGCTTCTGAATCTTCGTGAAAAAACTCCGTCAATACCGTCATAGGTGTAGGAATGCTTCTAAATCCTCATGCCTTAAAATCACTTAATAGACTATATATATATTCATGAAAAAATATATATTCATATAAACATATATGTACATATATTTCTCTCTCTCTCTCTCTCTCTCTCTCTCTCTCTGTGCAGTACTGCGTGTCGTTGCAGTAATTTGGAACATCATGCAGCAGCAATCAGTCCTTCTCTATTTGAAGCCATTCTGTCCTTTCCTTTGAGAGGATCCTTAACCCCGGCACCCACTTGCCAGATCTTAAGGTTCCCAGTCGCACATTTAGGAGGTTCACTAACAGCTTATCAAATAAGTTTGTGCTTAAGTGGTCTCTTTTTTCCCGGTTGCTACTGGACCCTATTACAGCAAAGTTCAAGGATTTTTTCGGCACATGTTTTTTAGGCATCCTTAGTACAGGACAACGACACCATCACGAGGTCTTCTCTGAAAGCACCAAACTGACCCCCGACAAGGACGGTGAACTATCAACTACATATAGAGGTTACCCTCTACAGTGTCAATCATTCTTCAACAAAAACACAGTGTTAATCACATCTCCCCCCCTCTCTCTCTCTCTACATATATATATATGCATATATTAACTGGTGATCTGAACACACACACACACATACACACACACACACACACACATATATATATATATATATATATATATAGGAACTCATCTGATTTCCACGCTAAAAAAAGTGTTATTTATTGTGCAAAGAAATAGATTCCAGAAACAGTATTTTTTTTTTTTTTTTGTATTTTAGCATTTATTTACCAATTTGTTTTCAAATTTCCGGATACTTCGCAACGACTATAAAAAAAAACCAAAATTGGAAGGATCCAAACCCAAAATATTTTTAGAGATCATTCCTATCAAAAATATTAAAATACATTTTTTTGTCAATTATATTCTTAGATAAATCATCAACTTTTTTTTTAGCTAATTTCGAGTCTTCCTAAACAGTATAAGTAAGTGAAGAAATAAATATTTCTTCAGTAAGTATGGAATTGTCTATACTTATTCAACTAACAGTAAATAATGAAGTTTTACTTACTCAAGTACGTTTTGAGTAATTTCTTTTGAGAGATAATCTACATTTCTTTTTCAAGAATGTATTTCATTTCCTCTCGTTTAATTTTTCTTAAATTAAACGAATGATTTTTACATTTACATTTGCAGTTAAAATTTTCATCGATTTCCTGCTGAATACACAATCTGCAGCAGCAGTTCACAAAATATGTCACATTTTTAATGACTATTATATTCATTGTACGGATCTTAACAATCCCAATGTAAAAATATCTTCGCTCTGGCTAATATCTTTGCTTAAAAGAAAAGATTTTGTCCTTTAATTTTTTTAAAAAATTGGTTAATTTAGAAAAATGAAATTTTAACATTTATAGATTAGATTTTTATTCATTTTCTTCAATATCTGCTACAACTATATATATATATATATATATATATATATTAATCATTCGGTGGGAATTTTCTCATCAATTAACACCACCCTTATATATGAGGAGTAGTAGTTTCTACCTGCGACTCATACAAACTATCCAGATAAGACGAATCAGACTTGCTGAACACTGCAGAGGAAAGGAAGCATTCAAGCGACGTTTTCCTTTGATCTACTTCACATGGATACACCAGTGTTGGCCAACCAGAGAGACTTACATATATAAGATTTATCGAGGTGTTAGTTCATGGATAACACCCCGTTTATTATCACCCCGTTTTTTTAACACCCCGTTCATGGATAACACCTTGTTTCTTATTCCAAAGAGGGTAAACTAACATAGAATATTCGTTAGGAAACAGAAAAAGTCAATCAATATAATAAGACCTTTCATTGTACACAATACGATTAAGGAACTCAGTTCCCTACCTAAGCTATACAAGTCACATGCGTTCAAGGAACAAACAGAAACGTCCATACAGAAACTACTTACTCTTCTCTGAAATATAAAGGAGGAAGGCTCCATGTACTCATCGTTGAGTCCTGTTCGTGAAAGAGGCGGATTCCCTGGTTTACTTTGTGACGTGACCAAAAATGGACCCGTGAAGTGGGAAAGTTCCTCAAACACTGTGACAAGGGAGACTACTCCGTTTAATCTTCCAACACATACAACAGTAAGGTGCATACACCGGATGCAGTTTAGAGAATTTATCAGAAGCAATAAAACATAGGAACGGATGGAGAGAGATAGTCAAGGGACTTCGTGCTATCATCCCCCCCTACAGACATATATATATATATATATATTAGAATAACTTTGTGCAGAGCATACATTGCAAGTTATAAAAAAGGACATTTTCGATCACATAGTAAGGTTAAAGAGATCAGTCTGCCCTACTATTTACACATAGCTGGAGGAAAATAATTGAATACATATCTTTTCCCCAGGGTATTAGCGCTGTGTGAAATGTAAACAACCTACTCCAGGAATTGAATTAGGTTCACAGTATCCATTTCCTACGACTACAACCATTACACCACAAATACCTCCTTTTCATACACTCACACACACACAAACAAACAAATGTTTTTAATATCTGACTTCAGGTCAATGTCGATTAGACTCACACACCACCCAAAAATCACGTTTGGAAGACACACTCTCGTCTTATCTCGAAACATTCTTGGTTCATGAGTAGAAAATAAGTTCCACCGTTTTATCTTCTAACAATATTCTCTGATTTGTTCAATGAATATTCTCTATGCTATATCACAGATTATACAAGAAGATAGACGTTAGAGATAATGCGTTCAAGACAAGGAAAATGTATGAGTCAAAGAAAGTCAGTGACCTTTTCTATTTATATTTCATGAATTGTTCCGTTTGGCTTGTGTCTCTGAATGCCTGTTATTTTCAGCTGTTACAGTCAACGTGCAAAATCTAAAATAACCTTTTCTAAGAGTCATGAAACTCCAGTGAGAAATCATCAGCTAATGCTGGTATGAAAAACTCTCAAAAGAGAACAAATAATAATATGTACATATACGAAATGGTATATGCACAAACCAAAATCTGAGACACACAAAATTCTCTGGAATTTTCCGATACAAACGGATCACCTAATACCGGCCCCGGCCAGAAGATCAGACCTAGTGACAAACAAAAAAAAAAGAGAGAACTTGCCGAACAGTGGACTTTGTCACCTCGGCGGGCCATAGAAACAATTACTTAAACCTTTCCAGAAAACTAAAAGAAAACTATGAAACATGAAGATGACGGTGATACTATCTGTAACTGGTGCGCTTGGGACGACCTCCAAAGGTTTTGATTAGGGACCTGGAAGAATGAGAAATAGGTGGGCGAGTTGAGGGCATACAAACTATAGCATTGTTAAGATCGACCAGAATACTGAGAAGAGTCCTGGAGACTTGTCTTCACTCGAACTCCAGCGAAAGACCATCAACTAAAGCTGGTGCAAAAAACTCTCAAATAATAATAACAATAATAAACACTTTGTAAGATAACCGGGATCATTTTTAAAACGGACGAGAGAACTTCCACAAATGAACCAGAGAACAAGAAAGCCAATTAGGATACAAAAGGCTTTACACCCCAGAAAGGAGATAGTCTACATGCGTCAAGAAAAGAAGAAAGAAGGGGACTCGCTAGCATTGAAGATAACGTCGATTCATTGATAAGACGACTCGAAGACTACATTAAAAAGAAAAAAGGCTAATTACTGTGACCAGAAATAACACAAGAATCATTAGAACAACAATAACTAGAAAACAAAACTGGGAAGAAAAGCGATTGCATGGATATTTCAAGCGACCGACAAGCGAAATTTTACACGAGAAGACTTGGACAGGACTAAAAAAGGGAAACCTTAAGAGAGAAATTGAATTTCTTTTAATAGCAGCACAAAACAACGCCATAAAGACTAATTATGTTAAAGCAAAAAAGATAAGACGCCACAGAATTGCAAGTCTAGGTTATGTGGTGATAGAGACGAAACAATCAATGATATAATAAGCGAATGCAGCAAATTAGCAAAAATAAGTATAAGACTACACATGACTGGGTGAGAAAGATGATCCTCTGGGAATTTTGCAAGAAATTGAAATTTGATTTCGCGAACAAGTGGTTTATGCACAACCCGGAATCCATCCAGGAAAATGAAACGCACAAACTTCTCTTTTTGAGAAGAAATGGATCACCTAATTTCGGCCAGACGACGAGTCCTAGTGATAGTTACAAAGAAAAAAAAATCTACCGAATATTGGACTTTGCCGTCCCGGTAGACCATAGAGTAAAATTAAAAGAAAACGGAAAGAGAGATAAATGTTTAGACCTTGCTTGAGAACTAAAATAAACTATGGAACATGACGGTGACAGTGATTCCAGTTGTAAATGGTACACTTGGAATAATCCCCAAAGGCATTGGAAATCTTGGAAATAATAGGACAAGTAGAGACCATCCAGACTACAACATTATTAAGATCGGCCAGAATATTGAGAAGAGTCCTGGAGACTTGCTGTCTCAAACTCATTTGAGAAACCATCAGCTAAAAATGACGAGAAAAATTCTCAAGGAGTAACATAATAATAATTCATTAGCGGGCATAGAATTTGTTTTGCTTTTTTATTTTAAGTGACGATTAGACTTATCGATGAAAGAGTAACAATCGAATAAAAGAACTTACACTTTCTCTACAGAGATATTTCGCTTTTGTATTTGACAACTGTATAGTTATTTATTCCTAAATTCAGTAAATAGCTCAAAACAAATGTACATTTGACTCGTTCATAGCCACAGCAATGATTTCATTCTCCCTTCATGGTTAACATTCGACTGATCCATGCTTTGATATTGCACATCCACACACACAAACACACACACATGCTGCCACTCATAAGCAGAGAAATAAAAATATTTTAGACGCGTATGCTTCACGTTTATATTAGAAAGCTCTCTCATTATTCTTGATACTTAATGAGCTTATCTTAGTCTGACAAAAAGGGAAAAAAACGGAGCACGTTGCGGACATCTAACTTGACAATATTTTTGTGAAACTAGCCACTCCATTCTAGATTACCTAATCCGGGCTTTTTAAAGAAAGAACCAGACTATATTATTCTAAATTTTGTTATCTATTTTAAATTTAACTCAGTTACCCAATTTCAAAAGATTAAAGAGGAGTCCCTATTGTGTATTGGCTAACGTTTTGGATTGCGTCATTATAGTAAGCGAATACGTTCACTTTCGGACAAATACCCTTTGAAAAGGTATGAACCCAATTTTCCCGGCTGATATGAATTGAATGGGCTGACTACTATTTTTCTACAAGGATAGCTTTGGCATTAAATAACCCACGAAGGTTAATATGCCAATAAACAAAGAAACCAAAACAAACCAAACCTATTGTTGGCAGGTAGTGTAACATTCGAATTAAGTTATAACCGTCAGAACTGCCGGAAAAATAGAATGTCACTCGGTTTGAGTGATGTATAGTGAATCCAGGGTCATCCGAATCGATGCCTATGATTGGGTTCGGAAGTCGTGGGATCAGACGACAATGAGAAAATAGTTGAACAAGTTAATCATTTTAAAAAATTTGTTTATTGAACAGAAAAATCCACAAATACAAACACACACACATACACACACACATACACACAATTAAACGGAAAAGAATAAACAGTTTTAAAAGCGTTTGATAAATTAGAAGTGCTGAAATGCTGGTAATTCCTGAAGGGAATTAGAATTCCATCGTGTTATTTTATCTCATGACAAATAGTTTCCCGTGTATGAAATACAACGCAGAAGTATCAGACGGATATAGACTTGCATCTGACACGATTGTGTTTTCTATTTTATGGAAGGCAGATGAAAGTATTTTTCATACGAAAAGCAACAAGGTAAGACCTTTATTCCTTTTAGTTTATAAGATCATTTGCTAAACAAAATTATTTTTTAAAGCAAAATATTTTTTCGGATTTTTTCCATGGATATAAACTCTGCGTTGCTTAGAATTGGTTAATAGCAAAATTTATTTCAATATGAGGAAAAATATCTTTGGAAACTACTCAAAATGTTGACAAATCAAACACAGTGCTCCGGGCTTTAATAGAGGTCTGCCATCAAATATTTGGTGGCAAAGAAGTGCAAACCAATGAAATTTACAGAACAGTGTATGATGTGTGAATAAACATGTTTTCGTGCAAAAATATTTACAAATGGACTAAACATGTGTTTGCTACTACGAGCGTGGAGTGGAACACTCTGACTTTCCGGGAAAGAAGTTCCGGGTGCAGTGGTCTGTAAAGAAGGTCATGCTGACAGTCTTCTTGAACATGAACGAATCCATCAGTCTTGATTTCTTTGATAAGGATGCAACTTAGAATACGCTGTCTATATCCCCAGTAGGGAGGCAAGACACCACCTTCAAAAATTGGGGTGTCCTATGTATGCCACTAAACTGCGTCTAGTGGTGATGCTCCATTTCTGGTGGTTTGGGGAAAGTTGAATATCCTTTTATAGCCATTACTTCCAGGTCCACTCTGACCCAAAGTGTTGTACCCGTTACGGTCCCTATCTATGGGTTAAATAGATCTGTTTAAAATATTAGTAATATTCCATATGAATACTAGATATTATATAATTGTAAATTATTTGTATTTAGAATAGTTACTTGTTTACGGAGGATTATTATCAATGACCTGAAACCATATAAATATGCACAAACAATAATTATTAGAAACCACAGAAGTATTTGTATTCGATAGGAATACCAGAAACCATACAGGAAATTATTTTTATGGGAGAGAAACTTGGTATCATATCCTTTTGTGCAAAAAGAAAAAAAAACTCTTCATAACGACTACATAAAAACGTTTAGTCGTGTTTTATGGAATATCAACCCTTGTGGGTTATTTAATGCCAAATACTGTTTATACACAGATACATATATTGCCATACACAGCTACACTGCTTCGTAGTATCACAACTCATCAGTGTGATAAGATATGCAAGATGCCTCAAACTGTGCTTGAAACCCAGCCAACTTTACGTCAGCCTGAAAATATAAGCTCATAGCCATCAGCAGTGTCGATATAAGGGATGGAATTTAACGTAT
>OY757909.1:547500-701349 GCA_963585895.1 Sepioteuthis lessoniana
AAGAGATTCCGTCGGAAGAAGCCGGCAATCTTTAAATCGGGTTAGTGGCATTTCCAGCGGGACAATGCAACAGTCCACAACTCCATCCTTGTCACAGACTATTTGACCAAGATGGGCATCAATCAACACAGCTCCTCCACCTTCCTATAGTCCAGACCTTGCTCCCTGTGACCTTTGCTTATTCCCTAAGCTCAGAGGCTGTCGTTATGAGACAATTGAGGAGATGAAAGAGGCTGTGACGAAGGTCATTGACACGCTCATACAAGAGGACTTCCATGGGGCCTTCCAGAAGTTGTTGGAAGGGCACAACAAGTGCATTTCAGCTGGAGGAAATTACTTCAAAGGGGACTAGAGTTTCATGTGTGTATTATCAATAAAAGTGCCCATACGAAAAAAGTCTGGAAACTTATTTAATGAACCTCAAATATATATATATATATGTGTGTGTATGTGTGTGTGTGTGTGTGTGTGTGTCTCTGTGTGTGTGTGTGTGTGTGTGTGTGTGTGTGTGTGTGTGTGTGTGTGTGTGTGTGTGTGTGTGTGTGTGTGAACAGGATTAGGCATTAAATAACCTACAAGAGTTGATATGCCATAAACCAAACCAAGCAACTTAACGCTTATTTATTTATAGGGCACGAAAATAAAATAAGCACATAATAAATCTTAATACAAGTAACGATATATTTTTTAAATCTCCATTTGATTACCTTTTCATTTTAATTCGAATTTAAAAGTAACTTTTAAACATTCATTTATTTTTTAGAACCTCACGACTTATAAAATGTTTATGTTTAATGCATGCGTATTTTTGTATTTTGATGCGTTGGAGTTGGGCAAGAAATCACAACTTATATATTTCTGTTTGTTTAAAAATATGGATAAAGTCAACTGCGAAATTGGACAGATCAGAATGCCAGTTGCTTGGTGTGTTCACGTGATTAGAACAAGTTAAATGAAACATTACGGCGTGCTATGATCATGTGATGTTTGGCGGGCAATCCCCTCCGATATCAACGAAATGCGGGAAATAATGCGTAATAGTGAAACAATCAACGATAGCCGATGAGTAATAAATACGTTGGTGGAAGACGATAAAAAGAAGAAGAAAATAAAACGGACTGAGAAAAGAAGAAGAAGAAGAAGAAGAAGAAGAAGAAGAAGAAGAAGAGAGATGTTTGTTAGTATATTATGACATATTAACCCTTGTGGTTCATTTAATGCTAAAACATGTTTATATATATATATATATATATATATATATATATATATATATATATATATATATATATGTGTGTGTGTGTGTGTGTGTGTGTGTGTGTGTGTGTGTGTGTGTGTGTGTGTGTGTGTGTGTGATTTGTAAGCGAATAGTTTGTCAATAGTATTATTTTTCAATGAGGTTTTAAAGCTCATTTGTTTTCTCGCAGTTAAATGGTTTCATGTACTGCAATTTAATATTAGTTATTCTATTTATCAATATTTAATTTGGAGTCTTTATTGAACGTCATAACAATCTTCGTGGGTTATTTGATACCAAAGCAATCCTTGTAGAAGAACAGCAATTAGTTTGAAAGTGAACGTAATAGTTCGAGATCAGAGTCCAACACTTTCGTCATTCTGTTGCGGGGAATGACCTTTATTTGTCAAGTATTCGAGTGTGATATAAAAAACTTGCGCACGGCTGTACGGTTTCAAATTAAAAAAAAAAATCTGCAAATGATTTGATAGTTCTATTTGACCCATAGATGGGACCCAGACAGGTACTACTACTCCGGGTCAAAGTGGATATAGGAGTGATTGCAATAAAGAAGTATTTCATATTCCTCAAGGCTCCAGGACTCGACCCTCACCATAGGATACAGTTTAGCGTCATACCCGGACACCTCTTTGGGTTGAGGGTCTTACCCCTCTGGAAAGGTGCAGTCGGCATATTTTACGGTCCCACCGAACAGGATGGCATAATATATAGAGAGAAATGTAATGATAAAAAAGAGAGGAAAAGAAAAAGAGAACGGCTGATAGAGAAAACAAAAAGGGAGAGAAAAAAGGAGACAAAAATAAGATTGGCAGAAATTAAGAGAAATAGACAAGAGACAGGGAGAAAGAAGAAGCCAAAACATGAATGAAGGAAAGTAAGAGAGAGAGGGGGGTTGGGGAGAGAAAATGTAGAGAGAAAAGATCGAAAAAGATCACGTGATCTTCTGATGATCAAAAGAAAAAGACAGAAAAATAAGCATAAATGGTGAATAAGGAAAGAAGAAAAAAAAAAGAAAAAAGAAAGAAAGAAAGAGATAGGCTGTGAATTTAGAGAAGGAAAAAATAAAAAGGATTGTCCTCGGCCAAGTTCTGGATGGTTTGACTCAAGTGCTTTCTCTTTCAACTAACTATGCTACCAACGGTCTTGAAAGAAATGATTTTTTTTTCCCGAGAGGCAACCCCCTCGAAAAATCAACAAATCAATGCTGACTACAAGTAAAAACATTCAATTTATGTTTGCCACTCAGAATTTATTCACCCTGTCGATAGGGTGTAGAATGGGCTGACTGTATCCCCTTTTACCCCCAAAATCAGTGTCCTGGGTGTGATACTAAATTGTATATAATAGTGAACCTTAAGTTCTGGAGCTCTGGAGAGTGCTCAGTACCTCTCTTTTCCCATTATTCCCAGACCCTCTCTGACCCTGTGTACCTATTAGACTCCCATGTATTGGTCAAACAGATCTGTGAAAAATATTCATATTCAATAGGAATATTTGATGCTATGTAACTATAAATTATTTGTATTAAGAATAGTTAATTAAAGTTATAATTGTTTACTAAGAATTATTATTAGTAGTAACTTGAAACCATATAACTGTGTGCAATCAAACGATTATTATTATTATTATTATTATTATTATTATTATTATTATTATTATTATTATTATTTCCTTTAGAGTTTTTCACATCAGTGTTAGCTGATGGTTTTTCACTGGGGTTTGAGTGATAGCAAGTTTTCTCGAGTCTCCAGGACTCGTCTCAGGATTCTGGCCGTTCTTAGCAATACTGTCATTTGGATAGTCTCTACTCGTCCGCCGACTTCCAAGTCTTCCAGGCCTTTTAATAATCCTTTTGTTATTGTGCCAAAAGCAACAATCATAATTGGTACAATCGTCACTTTCATGTTCCACAGCTTTTTCAATTCTCTATCAAGGTCGAGGTACTTATCCTTCTTTTCACATTCCTTCAGATTTATTCTGTGGTCCGCCGGGACAGCAAACCTTATAATAATCAGCAGACCTTATAATAATCAACAAAAAAAGAGAATTTCTCTTTTTTTGGTTGATTATTATAAGGTCTGGTCTTCTAGCCGGGATTAGGTGATCCGTTTGTATGTTAAAGTCCCATAGGAGTTTATTTGTGTCATTTTCTAGGACAGAAATGGAAATAATTACTTGAAACCATATAATTTTTAGTATTAGATAGGAATTCTTGAAACCATAGAACTTTGTATAAATTATTTGTATTTGATAGGGATACTTCATATCATAACAGTGAGTCAAAAATACTTTTAGGAAAAAACAATGAGGAAAAATAAATATGAAAATATAAGGAATGTGATTTCCTCAAAAGTTGGGATAAAAAAAAACGAGAAGGATTGACATGTCGTCAATCAATAATCTAATCTTTAAATTTTGTGAGACAGGCTACAAAAGTTACTATAGTTGAAATTGTGCAATCGTTTTAAAGTCACTCTGGTGAGATTACCCACCTCCTCGGGAATCATTGGTTTGATTTAGTTTCTTTGTTTAATGGCATATCAACCTTCATGGGTTACTTAATGTCAAAACCATCCTTGTAAAAGAACAGTAGTGGTACTATTTAGTCTATGGCTGGGATGGGAACAATGGGTTCATGCCTTTCCTTAGAAATGAATTACCCTGTCCTTTATAATAGAACGCCAACTTAATTAAATCAAAAAATGCTTTAAAGATTTCATCTTTTTCTTCATTGTCTTCATCCAGCCACGCTATTACATTCACTTTCGGACGAATACCTTTAAAGAAAGTAAGAACTCAATTATTCTGCCCATCGAGCAATGGGTTAAGTAATACCACTATTGTATTTCAACAAAGATGGCTTTGGCATTAAATAACCCACCAAGGTTGATATGCCATTAAACAAAGAAACCGAAACCGAACCATTGTTTTTATTACAATCATGATACATGTTTTGTAAAATCGTTCCGCGAACTCTTTGTTTACTCATTAAAGAATGAGGTAAAATTTGACTGTGGGTTTTAAATGCTCAATAAAAAAAATGCCCCAATAACCAGTAGGTGAGACTCTTCCCTCTAAAACTCCCGGATTTCTGTTTATGTACATACACTATAAACGCACATACACTCCAATGCCGACACATTTTTTCTTTTAAACCCATTTTCATGAACTTGCACCCCAAACATACACAAGAAAAGAGTGTGGTTGATTATATGTGTAAGGAAAATAGGACACTTGATTAAATTCTGGGTCAAACTTCACAACAATGCAACAGAAACTTTTAACAAGTTTACACAGGCTTATTCAGATCAAGTTCTTTCCGGGGTAAATCTATTTGCTAATGATGTTAAACCCCTTATGAGATGATTATTGAAAGAAATAACCCAGATGGATCTAGATAAATTGTAATGTTAAGAAGATATTTGGAAATAATATTTGATATAAAAAAATGTAATGTTGTATACTCATATACATGCAGATGTAAGCAGAAACAAAATGACGAACTTCAAAGAACAACGAACACGCTTCCTTATAAAAATATACCACTCACACTTTATTCTCAAAAGGGTTACGAAAGAGTTGCAAAAGGGTTGATGTTGGTTATGTGAGAGAGGTAAGTTGGAGACGGAAACAGACTGCTACATATTGACCCCAAGTTCCTATGACCATAGCAGCACTTCTTTCTCATTCTTCCTGGGCCTCTCAACCAGGGGTCACTGAGGGCTGCAAGCCCTCAGTCTGCAAGCTGATTCTCACGCTGGCATCTTGTCCCCCAACTGACTCCAACTGCAACTGGAACTGAACTCGAACTGACTCGAAATGACCAACTGATAGCAACTCGAACTGAATTGACTCAAGCCGTCTGTGGCACCTGGTTATATAATTGTTTGACGTCCACATACCTCTTGTGGTCGTACGCATCTGCACCCAATTCAACCACGTCCACAGGTCAAGGTGATATTCCGATATCTTCGACCGGATGCACCTGTTTCTTGCTTGACAGCTCGGTCGAGGGTCAACATGTTACAGTAACACATATTAGAACCAAAAATATAAACGTTGAATATAAATTAAGCCAAAAGGAAATCAAAAAATTAAATGAGAAATGTAATCGAGGGATTGCCTTTAATGATACGTGGTGCCTTCAATAGGTTTCCAGACTTTTTTGTACAGGCATTTAAAATTATCGTAGACTCTTGAAGATTCACTATATCATTGCTATACAGCTTATGAGATGACTGGCCAATTTTTATGATTTCAGGTTCAAATGAACAGCTACAGCAGCAATTGAAATACACTCTACTAAAGCCTAATTGTCACAGCTGGTGAATTTCAAAAATGTAATCTGGACGTGAGGACAATTTAGAAGAACGATATGCAATAAAATTGTGTTTTAAACTTGGAAAAAATACCTCAGAAACGTATGGAATGCTTCAGACTGCTTTTGGAGCATCTTGCATGAATCGAGCATCAGTTTTTGAGTGGCATAAGAAATTCAAGGAAGGCAGAGTTTGTGAGGGATGATGAGAGGTGTGGGAGGAATAAAGAAGTCAATAGACCAGAGTTGATTGGCCAAAGGGTTAGCGTTAGGGTTACTATGTTGAGGTTTTAAGGGAGTTCAGAAAGAGATTCCGTCGGAAGAGGACAGCACTCTTCAAATCGGGTCAGTGGCATTTCCACCAGGACAATGCACCAGTCCACAACTCTATCCTTGTCACAGACTATTTAACCAAGATGGGCATCAATCAACACAGCTCCTCCCCCTCCCTATAGTATAGACCTTGCTTCCTGTGACTTTTGCTTATTCCCTAAGCTCAGAGGCTGTGGTTATGAGACAATTAAGGAGATGAAAGACGCTGTGACGAAGGTCATTGACACGCTCACTCAAGAGGATATCCATGGGGCCTTCCAGAAGTTGTCGAAACGGTACAACAAGTGCATTACAGCCGGAGGAAATTACTTCGAAGGGGACTTAAGTTTCATGTGTGTACTCTCAATAATAGTGACCATACGAAAAAAGTCTGGAAACTTATTTAATGATCCTCATACATTTAAAGCTGAAAATCATTTTTTCCCTTTTGTATCGGAAACAAATGGAATGATTAACTGGATGGTTGTAAATTTTATTTCAATGAAAGCAAAATCTGTTTTAAGATATTTAAAACCTTAATTACACTTGAAATGGAATATTTTACTCAGGCTTGGACTCCAGTGTCTTGACATAGAAATTGGAGTGTAATATTGAGTTTGGAGAGCATATAAAGAAAAGTGACAAAAATAATAAATAAGTAAAAGATTGCAGTTAACAAACGAATTGGATATTTTTGCATATAGAGAAATTTATTTTTGGAACAAATTGCTTACTGTGATGAAAAACAGTAATAGTGTAAAAAATACATTTGATGACTCCAGGAAAAAAGTAAGAAAAATAATTTAAGAGGGCACTTTTAAGAACTATTTGATAAATCACTCTCCAGTTTTTTATCTCCATATTCATATTGTGTTAATATTGTTCTGTGCAATACCTTCTTCAGAAGTTACTTGCGGGCTTATCTGACACGCGCCATTATAAGTTGATCGCTTGGTCACAGGAGGCTTTCTTCCTCCCAGGCAACATCTGATTGCCAGAGCTGAGTTTATTACTTGGCGTCTTAGGTGACCAGAAAGGGGAATGTCGAGAGGATCGACCATTTTTTGTGACGGCTACGCATGTGCTTCGATTCGTGCGTGGCTTCCCCTACCCCATGAAATGACTTCATGTCAAATCTGATTTCGTATGAAGTCCGATAAATTCTTATTATTTCATCAAATGTTTTTGATGAAACACAGAATAGTGTAAGTGGATCACTCTCCATATTCACCAGACCCCTTAGCTCTGTGCGACCTGTTCTTCTTTCCTCAACTGAATTCATCCCTAGCGTAAGATTTGAGAAACAAGTGAGTGATGTTTGAATTGTTACTGATACATAGCAATTTCTGGAACAATTTACCTTTGTTGACTTATGTTTACAAATCACATATCTCTAATATATGAATAAACCGGATTTGGCATTAAATAACCAACAATAGTTGATATGCCATAAAACCAAACAAACCCAAAATTAACAGATACTTCACTCTGAACTTTACGTGCAGTACTGAAGGTAACATTTTATCAACATTTTTCAAGAACATTTTCTACTTCCGTCCGTTACGTGTAAGATGAGGAGATATTTCATTGCTCACTTCTGACTTGATGAATACGCCTTCAATCTTGATGCTTTTCGAAAACACTACAATATACATATATATATATATATATATATATATATATATATATATATATATATACAGAGAGAAAGGCAGTATGAAAATCGCTTTTAAAGCCGTCTAAAACCAACCTGTGACTATAAGACTGCAGTTTCACGATTATGTGTCAATTGTTAGATGATCTATCAATCTATCTCTCTGATCCTATTATGATCCGATGGATCTATTGTCATCTAAATTACACAAAAATGAAGAAAACACTGACATCTCACTTTATTAGATATATTTACCAAAACTACTCGAAAATATCTAGAAATACTATTAATTAAATTCAATCAAAGAAATTGGCATTGATTTCAACCATGACCGCCAAACGACTTCGAAATCTCATGCAAGCCTTCCGACGGTCGCCTTGATTAAATTGCTAAATGCTACTGTTATCCTTGCTTTCAGTTCCTCTTTGGTGTTGTACAGAGTTTTGTTGGTCTCCCGCTCACCCACGCTTCACACATTATTATCAGGGAGATTGCAGTCTGGGAAATTTGGGGTGATGTGGTCACAGAAATTTTCTGACAGCTAAGACTGGGTTCTCTTACTTATGTGGCATGGTGTAGAGTCCTGATGCCAGGCGTTTGTTCTTCCAACAGCTACCATCTTGACATTTGATGCAGGCCATCATGTTAAGTCTGACACCATGTAGGAAGATAAATGAAAAGAATGTCACCATTGGCTGTAACTACCCCAAAATCTATGATTTGGAGTGGGTGTTTGGTTTTCATCCCTACTGATACTGCTTGCGTGGACAGTGCAAGCCAACAGATGTTCTATAAATTCACCATCTGATCCTGGCGAAAGTTTTTCTCATCTGAGAAAAACCAAAGCATGTTCTGATGTAGGGGAAGCTTGTGTTTGTTTAAAAGTTTCTTGGTTCAATTTTGTTCTTCATGGCCTGTGATAAGAACTGGCCCTTTCTCATCCCCAACTAACTATGGATAAATAGTAAGGAAGACTGTGTTCTTTAACACTGATATGGCAGCCAGTCCAAGAGAAGGAAAACTCTTCATTCAAACGTATTAAACAGTACATAAAAATTATCTCATATGTCATCCTGCTCGTGCGGGGGTATTGGTTTGGTTTGCTTTGCTTTGCTTTGCTTTTATGGTATATCAACCATTGTAAGTTATTCAATGCCAAATCCGGTGTTTACATTTATATTAGATATATATGATTTGTAAACATGTCAACAAAGTTAAATAGTTCCAAGTATTGCTGTGTATCACTAACAATTCAATTAAACATCAGTTTTTTTATTTACACACCGTTAAATAATCAAACAATTCTATTTCAAACAATTCAATTTATCATAAGTCATTTGTTTGTACTCAGTTTAAATGTCAAACAGTTTTAGTTGAACGATAGATAAGACCCTATCAGGTGGTACCACTCCGGGTCAGAGTAGACTTCGTAGCGATAGCAATAAAGGAGTACCCCGCATTCTCCAAAGCTACTCGGCTTGAGCTTCACCATCAGATTGCTTAATGTCATATTTAGGACAATCATTGGAGAGGGTCTTACCCCTCAGCAAAGAGGCAGTCGGTGTATTCTACAGCCCTAGCTGATTGGGCTGGTGGAGTTATGGTAAATGCAAATATACACGTGTGTGTGTGTGTGTGTGTGTGTGTGTGCGTGTGTGTTTGTGTGTTATTGAAGTAAGGAAACAATTTTGTTTAGTTTTCAATTGAAGACATTTAGAACAGAGACATTTTCTTGTGGTATTATTTTCTCAACTGGAAGAATGATATGTCAGAGGCAAAGGTGAAAATGTAGAACAATATTTAAATGGAATGACTATTCAATGTTTTTTAACCTAAATAATAAAGTCACAAGACTACACCGTCGACGGGGCTTATAGTATGCTGACTGTGTTCCATGCAATAAGACTCCTCTAAAAAGGAGTCACGGGTTCTTGAAGGTGTACGTGCAAAAAACCTACAGGCAACAATATTGTTTGTTTCTTTTACCGATGCCTTTGACTCCATTTACAAGGGAAAGATGGAGCAAATTCTTTTCGCCCACAGCCGACCAAAAGAAACTATCGCAGCGATAACATGCTTTATAGAAACACAAAAGTAAAAGTCCGTTCCTCGGATGGAGACACAGACTACTTCGACTTTGTAACAGGTGTACTGCAAGGAGACACATAAGCCCCATACCTCTTTATCATCTGTCTAGACTACGTGCTTAGAACATCTATTGATAAAATGAAAGAAAGCAGAAGGTACCCCGCAAATGCACCCGCCCAAGCCGAAACCCTGCTACATGGTTTGGAACGAACAGCTGCAGACATTGACCTCCATGTCAATGCATACAAGACGGAATATATGTGCTTTAATCAAACAGGTGACATCTCCACACTAAACAATAGCTCTCTGGAACTAGTAGACAAGTTCACCTACCTAAAAAGCAGTGTCTCATCAACCGAGACAGACCAACACGCGACTAGCAAAGGCATGGACAGCTAGCGATAGACTAACGTTCATATGGAAGTCAGACTTGTCCGGTAAAATAAAACGCAGTCTCTTCCAAGCAGCGGTCGTGTCGATACTTCTATATGGGTGCACTACATGGACGCTAACTAAATGGATGAAAAAAAGCTTGATAGCAACTACACAAGAATGCTGCAAGCAATATTGAACAAGACCTGGAGGCAGCACCCCACAAACAGCAGCTGTACGGCCAGGGAAATCCGTGCTCATGGCGCGACGTGATGAGGATGATGAAAAAGGAGTGTCTAAGTTATAACCCTAACCCTGCATCTGATGTTGAGTCTCCAGTTCTGAAGATCTGAGGGTGTGTGGGGTGCCTCTTCATTACCATTACTCTCAGGTTGACACCGACCCGAAGTGATAGTACCTATTAGGACCCTATCTATGGGTCGAATAGATTTGTCTGAAAATGGTTAGTATTGGATGAAAATACTTGATATCATATAACTGTAAATTATTTATATTATGAATAGCTACTCGTAGTTATAATTGCTTACTAAGGGTTATTATTAGTTACTTGAAACCTTGTAACTGATGTTAATTACTAAATGGAAATAATTATTTGAAACCATATTGATATTAGTATTAGATAGGTATACTTGAAATCATATAATAGTGTGTAAAAAACCCTTAAGAAACTGCTACACAAAAAATGCATATATAAACGCGCAAGTACATGATTCACTAATCTTTAGGCATAAAATAACCCAGACGGGTTGACATGCCATTAAAATGAACTAGTCGATCATAGTCACAAAACGTATCGGAATCATGTAATATAATAACTTATTACATAAAATAGAAATCACACAGTACCTGTCAAAAATGACGGAGTTATAAACGATTTGATCAGATCTTTAATCTCGGATCAGCGTATTTGTGTAGTACTCTTCGGATCAGTGTAGCTTATTAGAACTTCTGTCAAGAATCAGATTGTAATCTATCTATCTATTTGGTCATAACTATCTATCTGCCCATACCCTCTTTCTCTCTCTCTCTCTATATATATATATGTGTGTGTGTGTGTGTGTGTGTGTGGTGCCTTCAAAAAGGTTCCAGACTTTTTTGTACAGGCATTTAAAGTTGTCGTAGACTCTTGAAAATTCAGTATTTTATTGCTATACAGCTTATGAGATGACTGACCAATTTTTATGATTTCAGGTTCAAATGAACAGCTACAGCAGGAATTGGAATACACCCAACTAAAGCCAGATTGTCACAGCTGGTGAATTTCAAAAATGCAATCTGGACGTGAGGAAGAACGATATACAATAAAATTCTATTTAAAACTTGGAAAAAATGCCACTGAATCGTATGGAATGCTTCAGACTGCTTTTGGGGCATCTAGCATGAATCGGGTATCAGTTTTTGGGTGGCATAAGAAATTCAAGGAAGGGCTAGGGTTACTATGTTGAGGTTTTAAGGGAGTTCAGGGAGAGATTCCATCGGAAGAGGCCAGCAATCTTTGAATCGGGTCAGTGGCATTTCCACTAGGGCAATGCACCAGTCCACAACTCCATCCTTGTCACAGACTATTTGACCAAGATGGGCATCAAGACAGTTCCTCACCCTCCTTATAGTCGAGACCTTACTCCCTGTGACTTTTGCTTATTCCCTAAGCTCAGAGGCTGTGGTTATGAGACAATTAAGGAGATGAAAGAGGCTGTGACGAAGGTCATTGACACGCTCATACAAGAGGACTTCCATGGGGCCTTCAAGAAGTTGTCGAAACGGTACAAGTGCATTGCAGCCGGAGGAGATTACTTCGAAGGGGACTAGAGTTTCATGTGTGTACTATCAATAAAAGTGCCCATACGAAAAAAGTCCGGAAACTTATTAAATGATCCTCGTATATATACATACATATCAGTCTATTCAAATCTATATAGCCCAATTTTCACATCGATATATCACTACTTGTTATCATTAACTAAGCTTTATTTAGTTATGCATACAGGTCCCAGATCCCTTACAGTACCTTCTATTTTTAAGAGGTCACCCATTTAAGTACTGATCAGACTCATCAATTGCTTAACTTTATTGATCTACAAATTTATGGGTAGCCGCTGCTTTAATTTTGTAAGTTCAGCTTACTTTGGCACAAAGCCAAGTGTATGGAACGCCCAGTGGGAACTGAATTCATTGAAGACTGTCAGATGATCAGTATTTTTCTTCTATAGATGGCTATTACATATTTTCCCAGTCTCTACCAATGAGTTAATCTTTTTTCATTCTTTTTTTTATTTGCAAATATCATGTTTTAAGTCGATTCTTACCGAGCACATTCTCATTACAACGAAAGATTTCACGTCATATTTGGATGTATCTACGTATATCTTTAAAAACAGAGAAGTTTGTTCATGTATTTATTAATTTATCTATTTAAGGTTACTGTGAAAATGCACAAAATCTGTCATAGGATAAACTAACTTAAAAAATGAAAAGATAACGATTAGAATTTTAATATAAAAATTCGTCCTACCCTATCGACTGGGGCTGTAGAATACACTTGCAGAGGAGTAAGACCTTCATCCTGGGTATGACGCTAAACCGCATCTAATGGTGAGGTTCCAGTGCTGAAGCTTTGGAAAATGTGGAGTACCCCTTCATTCCAATTACTCCCAGATCCACTCTGACCAAAACAGTTGTACCTGTTAGTGCCTCATCTATGGCCATAATTTACTAAGGAGTAGTATAATTAGTAATTTGAATCCATACAGCTGTGTGCAAATTACTTACACAAAATAGGAATACTTAATAAATAGAATTACTTATATTAAATAACAATAATTGAACTGTGCAACCTAAGGATTAATATTAAATAGAATTAACTGTAATACATAGAATACTTAAAAACCATTTAACAGTGTCCAAGCAAATGAGCTTTATCAACTCGTTCAAAAACAAAGTTACCTACAAACGATTCGCTTACAAATCGGATAGATAGATAGATAGATAGAATCGATTTCTTTGTTTTAAGTGCATTCCAACCTCCGAGGATTATTTAATGCCAAACCCATCTTTGTAAAAGAACTGTAGATATACTACTTAACCCATAACTGGAGTAGGGGATAAAGGGGTCCATGCCTTTACCAAGGATAACAGACCGAAAGTGAATGTAATAACGCGACTGGAGTTCGATCTCGCTTACCACAATGTCGCAGTTTAGCATGTTAACCTCAACACCCTCCACAGATGATTCAAGAAATTTTGCTCAGGTTGCAAATACCATAACGATCCGGCAAGGTCAAGTTGGCCTTAAACAATGGATTCAGAGGCTGTGCTTCAAAAAATAGATATTTGGAGTATACCAGACAAATTGATAACTAAAAGTGTTGACATTCGAAAACTGCAAATGTTTTGTTTTTATTTCTAAAGTATTCATTATTACTCTTTTTTATGAGAATAAGGGTCTGTTTTATTTTGAAATGTCACAATATAGTTACCAAAATATTGCAAAACTTTTGACTCACCCAAGTAAAAGGACGAAAATTACCAATTGAGCCTATGTGCCCTATTTAAATAAAGTTTCGTAAATAAGTACAATATTTACCAACAAGAAAGTTGATAAAGGAAACAGCAGCATAAACAGTCTACATCAAAATACAATGCACTATTTTAGTATTTACCTAGTAATAAGTTTGTTAAAATAACAGCCTATAAAACCAAGTTAAAATATACAAAAGGGGAATTTTTTAGTGTTATGAAAGTCTCACAAAAAAAAAAAACCAACAGAGAAACGTTTACTATGCAAGCTACCAAATATAATCCACAAAACATTTTGTATCAAGCACAAAGATTTGCATTTAGAATTGACCAAGAGAAAATAAAGCTGAAAAGTAAATGAAATAAAGTCACCAAGATAGAATTTAACAGTTTATTGACGTAGAACATGTACACACGGCAAAGTAGACTAAAAAAAAGCAAAGGCGGCATCTTGTTCATGCCTTTTATTAACATCGAAGTAAACAGATAGATATTTCCAAACTTTTTCGCCAAAAGCTTTTATTTCACTTTAAAAAAATCTTATTGGGCTCATGTCGTTTATTTATTTATTTATTTTTTTGTATTTTTGTATTTTTTGTCTTGTTTTATTTTTCTTTATTATAAAACTTATCCGGTTGTAATTTGGTTAAAAATGACTCTTTAATCACTTAACCACGTTGTTGGTGTGACTAAGAATACACTAACTGTATCCTCTCCTGGGGGATAAGACACTCCATCTCCACCCCTCACCAAATGGTAGTGTTCTGGGTATGATCCTAATCTACATCGGATGGTAAATGTTGAGTTTTAGACCTCTAAGGAGTGTGGAGTTGCCTCTTCATTGTCCTTAATCATAGGTCCACTCTAACCTGGAGGGGTAGTACTTGTTAGGGTCCAATCTATGGATCAAATCGAGCTATTTAACCATTTACTATACTTGGAACCATTTAATTGTGTACAAACAAATGATTGATATCAAATTGAATAATTAGAATTAGTTTGGAATGTTTGAAATCATTTAACTGTACCGAAACAATACATAGCAATAGATAGCAATACTTGAAATCATTTAACTGTATGCAAACAAATGACTTCTGGTTCATGTAAAATAATGTTACTTACAAACTATTATCTTATAAGTTATATGTAATATATATATTAATGTATGTATAAACATAATTTGGTATTAGATAACCGAGGAAGATTTATATGCCATTCAACAAAGAAACTGAAATTGAACTATAGTTTTCATGTGAGTCCCGATGCATGTTTTGTAAAACCATTTAGCTAATTCTTATTTTATTTATTAAAGAATGGGATAAAATTTAACTGTGAGTTTTAAGTGTACAAATTTTTTTAAATTAAAAAAATCACCCAAAAACCGAAACATCAGTAATCTGTGGGTGAAGCTCTTCACCATAAAACACTCCTTGTTTTCTGTTCATGTACAAACACTCCAAACATACACCACACCCTTCCATAAGACGTCGACACATTCTTTCTTTCAAACCCATTTTTACATACCTCAAGATTATACACAGACCTTATTTATATACCAACAGCGTCAACCGAATACTCATACTACTTTTTTGTCTTTTTCTTTTCCTTTTTTCCTCTTTTTTTCAAACGATTTTGTAAACTTGCTAAACTAGTACATTAACTGCCATTGTTTTCTTCTAAAAGTTCGATTCTTTTACGAGATTTAGAAATATGGCTTTTTCTGCTACTTTAAAATCAATGTTTATTTGAGGGATAAAATTTGGTAACTTAGATCAAAATGTTAAATGTTAAGATTTGAACTTGGCAATTTATCTTAAATATGTTGTTTCCCAGGAGCGTAATTGTTAAAATGCTGGAATTATTGCGAGTTCGAATTCCAGTCGCACTATTAATTCCACTTTCGAACTTATTCTCTTGGCAAAGGTATGAAACCAAGACCCTTATTTTAGATGTCTCTCATAAAAAAAGTAGGGATAATGTTTCGCAGACTCAATAGATGGCAGGTTGTTATAGGATTACGCAGAATTAGCTTTTTAGAAAAAACAATTTTTTTCTGAATGTTTTCCGTAAATGTACACTGCATTGTTTCGAATTGGGTTATAGCAAATATTATTTTAATAGCGCAAAAAATATCTATTTTGTGGTTATCCAAAAATTGGTTGGTTAGTTGGGTTTATGGTATATCAATCGTTGTAGGTTATTTTATGCCAAATCCTCTTTATATATTAAATATATATAATTTGTAAACAGATTTGTTGATTACATTTTTAAATAAGCCCGAACTCATATTTTACACACAGTTAAATTAATATACATATATGATTTCTAAGTAAACAGTTTGTCGATAAATTCATTTTTACATGAGTAATAACTGTGTTGTTTGTACACTAGTGTTGCCATTGTTTTTATACAGTTAAATTGTTTAAATTATTGCAATCAAACACGAAGTTCCATTCAATATTAATCATTTGTTTATAGACATTGAAGTGGTTACAAGTATTGTTATTTAAAAGTAATTATTGTAATTAACACTATTCATTTGCACACAGTCAAAGTATTGCTATGTAATACCAAAAATTCAATTTTGGCGCACAGTTAAAGAGTTTCAAGTATTGCTATTTAACTCTAATAATTCTATTCTTCATTACTCATTCGTTTGCACATGCGTTTATGTGTGTTAATGTATGCACATATACAAGGTCTGAAAAACTAGTACGACAGTGTGTGTGTGTGTGAGAGAGACAGACAGACAGACCGACAGACGGAAAGAGATAGAGAGAGCCCATATATGAAGGTAGAAATGTAACATCAGTTTGACTGTGAAAGTCAAGATTTGTCCATGTGATGAAGATTGTTACGTACTAGATGTTTTCTTTAGTTTATTTCACTGACTTTCAACCGCAACTCTTTTGACGCTCTCTCTCTCTCTCTCTCTCTCTCTCTCTATCTATCTATCTATCTATCTATCTTTATACGATGAAACAAATCTTTTGTCTCGCAAAAAAGAAAAGAACAGAATAATTTTTTTTTTTAAATTTCATCTTCGATGTAAGAAAAGCTTTATGGAGAACAGACTTCCAGCAATGAACGATTACTTTCAACAGCAATTTCAAGTTTAGTGAAAGATTACCTACACAAGAAGGTGAACATCCATACAGCGTCCCTTCGATTGACTGGGGAAAAAGAAGAAAGCGAAGCCTCAGCTGAAACTTGAACTTAACTGGTTGATTCCATTTACTGCACGATAACTTTCCGATACTTTCAAGTATTAAAAGAAAATACCACCTTTGATAATTTTCGTTTTATATTTGCCTAATACAATTTAAAGGAAATCATTCTTTTTCTTTTTTCTATTCTTTTTTTTGTGGGGGAGGGGTCAGGATAATATTCTTGCTTCGTCTTATTTACTGAATCGTCCTTTCGGCAGGGTTTCGAAAAAGTTGATTTTATCCTCTGCAGAGGAGTAAGAACCCCCCTCCCAAAATGGTGTGTCCTGGGCATGACACTAAATTGCATTTGATGGTCAGGCTTCAGTTCTGGATTTGTGTAGAATGTGTAGTACCAACTTCATTACCATTACTTCCAGGTTCACTATGACATTGCGTGGTAGTATCTTTTATGGCCCCATCTGTTTGAAAATTATTAGTATTAGACAGAGCCACTAACCGATTGTCATATGTCGTTAGAGTATTCGACAATGGATTGGGAGACCGGAGTTCAATCTCAGGTCGAATCACACCAAAGACTTAAAAGTGGCACTAGATGCCTCCCTGCTTAACGATCAGCATTATAAGGTAAGTTGAGCAATCCAAGGAAAGGAGTAGTCCCCTCCCTTACACCTCAGTGTACTGGCTATTGAAAAGGGAACCTTCGGGTCACCCTCGTCTACTGTCGGCCAAAAGCAACAAGATAGGAATACTTGATGCCATATAAATGTAAATTATTTTCATTTAGAATAGATAGTTGTAGCTATAATTGTTTACTAAGGATTATAATTATTAGTTACTTGAAACCATATAACTGAGCAAATAAATTAGTATTGTTAAATTAAAATAATTACTTGAAAACATATAATTGAGTATTACTGATAAATATTAAATAGGAATCATTGAAACTATACAAATAAGTGCAAATTATTTGTATCAGGTAGGAATACTTGATATTGTGACTATGTTCAAAAAGTACTTACGAAACAACACCACATAAAGCAAAGGAATGTACATTGTACCCGATTCCCTAACTCCAAGAAATTACATAACCCTACACGGGTTGATATGCCGTTAAGATCAGTTAATCATTATTAATTGAATATACCTATAGTAAACTAAAAAGTTGCCAAAAAAGTTTTTGAATTTTGTTGGATTTTTTTAATCCCACGTGAATTATTCTTACAACCCCTCCCCAGTACTTTGCTTTTAAAAGAGTGAACATTTTTAACTGAGTGTTTTTGCAAACAAAATGTCTTGTGACTAAAACTAGTTTATGTTTTGTTTGCAGGTAAACTACTTTTCTTACTAATTTTTCAAAAATACGTCTATCCAGTTAAGCGTCTTTCCAAGAGGTATGAACCCCTTTACTATTTAATCCCTGCCAGCTCTAGGCTGAATAGTATTACAAATGTTTTTCTACAAGGCTGGCTTTGGCATTAAATAATTCAAGAAGGTTTATATAGCATTAAACAACGAAACTAATCCAAGCCAACTGATTAAATAGATTTCTTCAAGAATGCTTTCAAGCAATAATTTGTAAAATCATCAAGACACGTTGATAGCACAGAGTTTCTTGAATCTCTCTTGCCATCCATCCCTATCATCCATCGCTTCTGGCAGGTTTTCTAGGCTGCATTTTGTGTCCGCACAGAAATGATGTAAGTCTTTGCTGGTCGATCAATACTGGCACGTCCATGCGCAGGAATCCATAAATGAACATCGCTTATGAGTTAGTCCTTACTTCTTCAACAGTTGCCCACATGTCTTGTTCGTCTTACTTGGATAATTTGTGAGATGAGAGACAAGTGGCCGTATAGGTATTATTTTGTGGGCCGTTTATTTCAAGATTTTTCTGGGCAGCACGCAGCCTCCTTGTGTAGTCCCCGTTAGCTTTTACTCGAAGACCCAATATTGCACCACTCTTAGTTTAGTTTCTTTGATTTCTAATGACATATCAACCTTCGTGGATTATTTAATGTCAAAACTCTCGTTGTAGAAGAATTGTAGTGGTACTATTTAACCAATAGCTGGTAGACTATTCGAGTTCTAGATATCATTATAAGCACGAATCATGGTCACTGAATGTTTTAACCAGTATTTTTTTAATGAGCTCAAATATTTTAGCTGTAGAAATTTTACTTTTTTTTAAATGATTGTTAATTGGCCTGTGGAAAATGTTGACACAAATAATTTGGAAATAACTGTCTAATCAAATACGTATGATGAAAGTATATATATATATATATATATATATATAGTAAGTGTGGGGTAGCCCTTCATGGCAATTATTCCCAGATCCCCTCTGACTTTAAGTGGTAGTACTTGTAAAGGCCCCATCTTTAAAGTAAGCAAGTTCGAACTCCAGATGTTTTATTGTGTTCAATTTCGTCCTAATACTTTTGAAAAGTTATGAACTCCCTTATTTCCCACCCTCCAGCTATGGGTTGAAGTGTACCCCTTCTTTAACAGGGATGGCTTTGGCATTGAATAACCCACGAGGGTTTATATCTCTTAAAACCAAGAAGCCAAACCAAATCCTCTCTAAGTCAAATAGAGCTGTTTAAAAATTATTCGTATTCGTTAAGACCTTGTGCAAGAAGAACCTCATAAGAAACAATTGCACAAAAAATGTAAATATGAACGTTGGATGAAAGCGATTCCCAACCTTTTAATCAAGGAATACCTCTAAATGGGTTAATATACAATTAATATCAATAAATCATTTATGTGTTTACTCAACCCCTCCGCCAGGGAGAGGAATAGGATACCAAGTCAATTTTTAAGCGGAGTAACGCTGGTTTGAATGCAAAGGTTTCCTTCTCCTACACTGGTTGACTAAGTATAAAGAACATAGTCTACCCTACTATTTATCCATAATTGGAGGGAAAACAATGGTTTACATGACTTTTCCAAGAGCATTAGCGGGAAGTGAAACGCAGTCTCGCCCGGGATTTGAACTCGAGCCACCGATTCCACTTTCCACGACGATAACCATTACGCTAAGCGCGCTTCCTCATCCATATGTATGTTATATGTGCAAGTATCTTTAACTATTTGACAATCATCATATCCACATACAAATCTATACATGTGAAGGTCTAGGCATTATTGATGTTTGGTTGACTTATGTTCACGACGATTTTTCATTGATTTTCTCCTTTTATTTCACGAAAGTTGGAAGCCAATTTTTCTGGGAAGCACTTAACGTCAAATAACGTCAATCGACCGTGAAATATTTTACAATAATAAGAATATCGAGTGGATTCAGCAATTAGCCTAATACAATGAAAAGAACTAACATCTAATATACATATGGACACAAGGCAAGACGTGTGGGGTACCCAGTGTGACTCTATATCGCTACCAATGGTCTGCTAGCCGAAATCACTATTATACTACGTGAGGTGCCCAAAACTAAGATTACCTTAAATATGCCACAAAGTCGCAAGTATAAGGCTTCCAGTGAGGATTGGACTCACGATTCAGTAGCTATGGATCTAGGTACAAGCTCGTTATTCCAGAAATTAAGAAAAACGTTTCAGCTGAAGCAAGTTTCGGCACTCAATCTTTTCTTGTAAACAGAAAATAATGAATGGTGACAAAAATGCAAAAGTACCAAGGAAGGAAAAAACATGTTGCAGTTGATGCCTAGAAGAAGCAAATATACCCGAATGGATGACTTAGGAGAAGACTAATAAGATCCAGAAAGACCCCCCACCAAAAAAGGGCCATCCCCAACGACTATAGACCGATAACGTGTCTACTATGATTCGAAAAATCCTAACAACACAGATTAGGGAGGAGATCTGTTACTCGGTATCATGCTACAGACTGTTTCTCGGAGAACACAAATGATGCCACAAGGGAACAAGAGGAACAGGTAATTTACAGTACATTGATCAGAACATTGTCAATGACAGCAAAGCGAATCGGAAAAATATAGCCATAGCGTAAATTTTCAACAAAAACCCAATGATTTCGTCTTGCAATCCTGGATAGTATATTGGCTAAAAATATATGAAATACCCGACAAAGTCATAGACTTCATCAATGAAGCCATGAAAAACTGAAAAGTAGAATTGACACCAGGAGAAAAAACTTTGTATGTGGAAAAATTCCAGAAAGGCATCTTCTCGAGAGATGTGCTGTCGCCATTATTATTTGTAATAGCGATGATGCCACTCAATTGCATACCTAGGAAATACGCTGGGGGTTACAAATTTACAAAATCACAAGAAAATATGAACATGGATGACATAAAGCTATTTGTAAAGATGGAAAAAGAACTGGAGACTCTGATACAAACAATAAGAATATACAGTCGGTATATAGGATTGGAATTTAGCATTGAAAAATGTGCTATGCTCATAATGAAAAGCGGAAAGGGACAAATAACGAAAGGAATAGAATAGCCAAGTCAAGAAAGAATCAGAAAGCTTGGAGAAAAGAAAAATGACAAGTACTTAGGAAAACTGAAAAAAGGCGAAGATGAAAGAAAAAAAGAGTACCTCAGAGGTAAAAGAAAACTTCTGGAAAACAAGCTCTGAGGTAGAAATCTTATCAAAGGGATCAAAACCTGAGCTGTCTTCTTTGTAGGATACTCGGACCATTAGTAAAATTAACGATGGAGTAACTCAGACAAATAGACCTAAGGACAAGAAGCTTGATGACGATGCACAAGACGTTACATCCGAGAGATCACGTTAACATACTTTTTGTGTCAACAAAAGAAGATGGAAGGGTACTCGGTAACATTGAGAATAGTGTGATTGCATCAATACAAGAGCTCGAAGACTATTTTAAGAAAAGGTAAGAAAGATTAATTACAGTAGCAAATTACAGCAGTGTTAGCATAAGTACAGATAGAAAAACAAGAAAAACTAATTAGCGTAAATTGAAAGAAAAACAACTGTATGGATATTTCAAAGGAACAAACTATCGAGATTGCACATGAAAAGACGTGGACATGGCTGAAAAAGGGAAATCTCAAGAAAGAAACCAAATCTCTTCCAATAGCAGCACAAAACAACGCCATATGGACCAATGATATTAAAACGAAAATCGATACGACACAACAGAATAGCTAGTTTTAGTTATGTGGTGACAAAGATGAAACGTTTAATCACATAAAAGTGAATGCAGCACATAATCACAGAAGACTAGGCATGACCGAATGGGAAAGGTGATTCATTTGGAATTGTGCAAAAAATTAAAATTAGACCATATTATCAAATGGTATATGCACAAACAAGAATCCGTCTGGGAGAAGGAGACGCTTAAAATTCTCTGAGATTTTGTAATACTAATACCAGACCTAATGCGAATTAACAAAAAACAAAGAAAACGTGTTGTCTAACACATTTTTCTTTTCGAGCTGACCACTGAGTGAAAATAAAAGAAAATGAAAAGATAAACAAATACTTGAACCTTGCCAGAGAGATGAAAAAGCTGTTGAACATGAACGTGGAGGTAAAATCAATTGTAATTCGTTCACTTGGAACAGTCCACAATGGAAAAAAGACTAGAGGAATTGGAAACCAGAGGAAGAATCAAGATCCTCCAGACCACAGAATCGTTAAGATTGGCTAGGATACGAAAAAGAGTCTAGGAGACTTGAGGAGACTCGTTCTCACTCAGATTCATGTGAGACATTGGTGTGAAAAACTCACAAGGTGTATAATAATAATAATAATAATAATAATAATAAATCTGACCATTCTACCAAATGGTATATGCACCAACCAGAATCCGTCCTGGAGAATGAGTCGCAGAAAGTTCTCTGGAATTTTCAGGTAAAAATCGATCATCGAATCTCGACCAGACAACCAGACCTAGTGATGGTCAACAAAAAATAAGAGAACCTGCCAAATAGTGGACTTTGCTGTGTTAACAGACCACAGAACAAAATTAAAGAAAACAAAGCGAGAGATAAATACTGTGACCTTGCTTGAAAAACTATTGAACATGAAAGTGATGGTGATATGAATTGTAAGTGATGCACTTTGACCAATCCTCAAAGGATTAGTCAAAGGACAGGAAGACTTAGAAATAAGAAGAAAAGTGGAGACCATCCAGACTTGGGCATTATTAAGATCAGCCAGAATACTGAGAAGAGTCCTGGAGACTTGAGGAGACCTGCTGTCACTCAAACTCTGGTGTGAAAAACTCTCAAAGGAGTAAAATAATAATAATAATTATTATTATTATATCTTCCCAAGTATGTATTTATATTCAAATAAATATTTGGACATTCTGTCTGGTAAGATAATCCAAACCTATCTTAAACTGGACAAGAGAAGGGCTAAGAAACATGCACTGCAGAATGAGAAAACCGATAACGATGCATATGGCCGAAAGATGATATAGATAGATTATGTGTGTCAAGAAAAGAAGAGAACTTGCCAGAATTAAATAATGCATGGACGCGGCAACACAAGGACTCGGAGAATATACAAACAAAATTATCACACTCTCCAACAAAAACAAAAGAAAAAGAACACAAAGACAGAAAACAGAAATTATTAAACTGAGAAACCAAAAATGGGAAAAAATCAATTATATTGACACTTCAGAAGACAAACTAATGACATTACACATGAGATAACCATAGATTGCTTTGAAGAGGAAACCCAAAGAAATGGAATCGTTATTCATAGCAGCTCAAAATAAAGTCTTAAAAACTAAGTCTGTAAAAGCTAGAAATATATGGGAACCAAGAGAACAGTAAACGTGGACTATGCGAAGAAAGAGATGAAGAGCAAATCACGTGAGTGAAAGCAACAAACCGGCATAGAAGAAATATAAGAACAATCACGACTGGATGAAGAAGATAATTCACTTAGAATTGTGTAAAGGACTCAAGTTTTGTCATATTAAATGATGGCATATGCATAAACCATAAACTGTCCTATTAAATAAAATCTACAAAATTCTCTGGGTCTAAGAGTGGGTTGGTTGGTTGATTGATTGGCTGGTTGGTCGGCAGGTTTGTTTCTGACATATCAACCCTTATGGATTATTTGTTTGTTTTGTTTGGAGAGGTGGAAGTTATTATTTTTCTTCCAAAACGTATTCATTTTCAACTTTCGCCACAAATCTGGCAAAAGATAATTAGATTTTGAGAACTTCTCATTGGAAAGATGAGTATCAGCTTTTTAGACCAGTACTTCATCTACTGATTTGAATTAACGGCGAACATTCTTTTAGATAGATAGATAGATAGATAGATAGATAGATTATTAGTTTAATTAGTTAATTTCATGTATCCAATTCCTAAAATTCATTGAAGTAGGTTTGCTTTGCTTTGCTTTTTTAATGGTATATCAACCTTCGTGGGTTATTTAATTTCAAAGCTATCCTTTTCGAACAATAGTGATGTTATTTGACCCATAGCAAGGGGTATGAGGAAGTTCATGCCTTTCTAAAAGATATTTGTCCAAAAGTGAACGTTATAGCGTGACTGGATCTCGAACTCGCTTACTACGATGTTACAGTCCATCACGTTAGCTACCTCCCCACAGATCAGTATATGTTATCATTTACAGTAAGGGGAAGCCCTGTAGTGTCGCAGCTAACGTGCAGGACTGCAATATTACAGCAAGTGAGTTCGAACTCCAGTGACGTTATTTCGTTCACTTTAAAAGGGCTTAAAAGTGTTCAATTTTAAATGCAACCATTTGCAATAAATATCTATCATTTACTGTACTATAGCTTTAGTTTAATCTTGAGGCAATCAGAAATATATTCAGAGTGTTTCAGTTTTATTTTCTGTCAGTGTAAATTTCTAAAAGATTCATGACTTGCAACGACCTCTAACTACAAGTAAAGGTTATACGAAAAAGATGCATGTGTGCAGTTTCTGTCTAATAGCACATGTAGTTTCCGATCAGGTCGTAGATCTGCGCTCTGCACGTGTTCCTGACAATATGCTGTGTCTTCTCTGTTTATTCAGTCTTCATTGGCTGCCCATTCCACGAACTGGAAAAAGGAAGATGTTGAGAAAAGAAAAAGAATAAAAATAGAATAAGATACGCAAATGAGCAAGAGAGATAGGAAGAGCTTCAGGAGAAAGAGAAAAATAAAAATGGGAAATCTGTGAGGATGAAAGAGAAACAAATGCGCAAAGAAAGAAAAAAAGAAAGAAAGAATACAAAAGAAAGAAAGAAAGAAAGAAAGAAAGAACAAGCAATCAGAAACAAAAAAAGAAAAGCTAAAAAAATGAAAAATGAGAAATAGAGAGTGAGAAGGAAAGAGAGAGGAGGAGGAGGAAGAGGAGGAGGAGGAGAGAATATGAGGATGAGAGAAAGAAGAGAAAAAGAGGGGGAAGAAATATGAGCGAGTGAGAAATAGAGAAAGAAATAGCGTGTAAGAGAGAAAAAGAGGGGAAGTTAGAGAGAAGAAATTAGGTTAGTTAGGCTTTATGGCATATCAATCCTTGTAGGTTATAAAATGTCAAATCTTCTTTATACATATGATTTGTAAACGTGTAGTTTGTTGATAACATCTTTAAACAAGCAAGAGTCCGTTTTTTTTGTTTTTTGCACTCAAATATTGCTATCTAACATCAATAGTTTTATTTGCACACACTTCAATGTTTCAAGCATCGCTATGTAACACTAACAATTCAATTTAGGTAAACAGTTAAAGAGTTTCCAGTATTGCTCATCAACACTAATAATTCTATTCAACATTACTCATTTGTTTGCTCAGTTAAATGGTTCCAAGAACTGATATGTATCAGTAAGAATTCAATTAAACATCAGTCATTTGTTTACACACAGTCAAATAGTCAAACAGTTCAACTTCTAACTATTCGACATCAGTCATTTGTTTGCACACTGTTTAAATAACAAACAATTCTATTCGATCGATAGATAGGAGGACCCTATTAGGTACTACCACTTCATGTCAGAATGGACCTGGGAGCAATGGCAATGAAGGAGTTCTCTGCATTCCCCAAAATTTCAGTGCCGAAGCCTCACCATCAGATTATTTAATATCACATCAAAGACACTCGTAGAGAAAGAGATCTTACCCCTCTGCAGAGATGTTGTCATTGTATTCTACTGCACCAACCAACCGAGCCGAAAGTTAAAAAGTTTGTGTGAAAAAAGTTGAAAAGGAATAGAATTTAGGGCACTTTGCCGTGAGGTAATGTTTAACAAGTATATCTCGCAGACGTGTTGTAGTAATTTCGAGTCTCATTAAGTGTTCTAAATTGATGGCCTTATAAAAAACTAAACTTTAAAAATGCCTACAGGGTGCCGAAGCCAAATAAGGAATATTCTAGTATAATAATAAACGACTCTGTTATAAAACTAGATTGATTTCAGTTTTAAAAAAATAAAGAACAAAATAAAAAGATAGACAAAAAACATTAAATTTACTTAATATGGCTGCCATTTTTTATTGTATCAACACACTTTCGAAATGATTTGCATGTCTTCAAAATAAATTCTTCAGACATTTTATTCTATTCCTCCTCAATACCAGTCTTAAGCGAACCAATATTTGGATGGGAAGTTGCATTTGTTTTGTTTTGTTAAATGCCCCATTCCGCGTAATCAAGGTGGTGAAGGTTTGAGCTTGATGGGGGCCATAAAGTAACTCCTAACATTTCGGATTAGAGCTATCTTGAAAATTTCGATTTATTGCGTGTTTTTTTTTGGGGGGGGGGTTCAAAAATTGGACTAATCGGACTAAAAAAAAGTTTTAAAAATTATTCCATATTTTATTTCTGCACCCTGTAATGTTCCTGCTTTAGAGACTAAGTGTTCAATTAGCTCAAAATGATTTAAGACTCTCTGGGTGTCCCACACAAAGTTCATTTTAGTAGATATATCGCTTCTGCATAAAGTAGTGATCAACGAGTTTGTTTCGTTTGGTTTATTTGTTTAATGGCATATCAATTTTCATGGCGTATTTAATGTCAACGTCATCTTTGTTGAAGAACAGCATTGATACTATTCAACCTATAGCTTGTTGGTGGGGATAAAGGGGGCTCATACCTCGACTGGGATTAGAACTCGCTTACTTCGAGGCCTCAGTCCATCACTTTAGCCACTACACCACCGGAACTTACGTCATAGACTATTATAAGAATACGTTCAGTCAACACTCCCTTCTATTGACTGGGATTAGAAAATGCTTACTGTATCCCCTGCAATGGGGTAAGACCCCGTGCAAAAAAAAAAGGGAGATATCTGGATATGGCACTAAAGTGCATTAGGTTTTTGAGGTCCCAGTTCTGTGGCTCTGGGGGAATGCAGAGTTATCCTTTCATTGACACTCCTCCCAGGTCTACCCAAACCCGAAGTGATCGTACCTATGTCTATAGGTGAAAATTTGAAAATTAGAATTATAGTGGATAAAAATACTTGACATCATGTAACTATGTACAAAAATCGTTTATGTCATGAGACGAAAATGTAAATATCAACACACAATGTACGCAATTTCCTAATCTCTTAGCAGATAATCGCACCAGATGAGTTGACCGAAACGTTACGAACAAAATCATCCCTGGATTCTCTCGTATCGACTGCAGTTCGTTAAAAAACCCTCTGGATAAATGTTCATATATGAAGGTCTTTTGTTGTCATTTTTCCTTGTTTTGTTTTTGATACGTTTTGCTTTATTTTTGTGGTTTATTCTTTTTTCTTTTTCTTTTTACTTTTTAACATTTTTCTGGAAGCATAAAAATATCTGCCAAGAAGTCTCTAGTGAAATACAGTTAATCATTTTCAATATAAGATTCGAAATTTAACATCTGGAACCAAGTGCAAACCCACTTACGATAGGCACAACGAAACACACCAAATTAGAGTGAAAATAAGTTTGGTTTGGTTTGGTTTCTTTGTTCAATGGCATATCAAACTTCGTGGGTTATTTAAAGGCAAAGTCATCTTTTTTTACAAGAAAATACTTTGTAAATTCTATTTTTTCGCAAAATTTCACTCAATTAAAAGAAATAAATTTATAAATTTGTAAATCAGTTTTATTCAATCAATTTACCCCTTTTTTGCTTTTGCTTGTACCCTCAAAGCTTTACGTAGTCTGTCACACAAAGTTATTAATCCGAAAATGAATGTAATAGCACAAGTGAAGTTCAAACTCGCTTACTGCAATGTCACAGTCGAAGTACATTAGTCACTATGCCACTGGAACTTCTTCTAAAGTAAAAAGCAGACAAAATAGAAAATATATGGATTAGAATGACCTGCCTTGGGGATGAAAAAATTAATTCCCTACCGGTGCTGAGAGTCAATTTTAAGCCCCCGGGCAAAGTCAAAAATACAAATGCTCTTTTTCTTAGGAAACAGACCTTATTCTCTCCTACTTGAAATATTGGTGTAACACAATTTCCCGCTCTTTTCCTCCATTTGATATTGTATTGCACAAAACTAAACTTAGAATATATGATTTGGTTTCTTTGTTTAATGGCATATCAATTTTTGTGTTTTATTCAATGCCAAAGCCATCCTGGTAAAAGAACAGTTGAGGTACTATTTAACCCATAATTGGGGTTCATACCTTTCGGAAGGGTATTTGTTCGAAGGTGAACGTAATAGTTCGACTGGAGTTCGAACTCGCTTACTACGATGGTGCACTCCAGCATGTTAGCCACTGGGACTCCCTTCTAAGAATATATGAAGCAGTAGATAAGAGAAAATGACAACAAAAGACAATTATATAGAAAAAATGAAAAGAGATTAGTTGAAAAACTAGCTAATCAGGGTGAAGAAAAGTGCGAAGATGTACTTGAGAGAAAGAGACAGAAAGAGAGAGAGAGAGAGAAAGAGAGAGAGAGAGAAAGAGAGATCCCACACGTTACACAGAAAGTCTGAAGAGGTAATGATCTCATGATAGAAATTCTTTAGAAAAGATACCTGCTTCAAAATCAATTCTTATCTACTCATCTTTCAATGGTTTAGTGAATTTTTTTTGTTCAATCAATAATTTAATCTCTGAATTTGGCTAAGACATGTCTTCCCCGAAACAGGTGCTTCTTTTTTGCTACTAAATAGTTTTTTCTTTTCTTTTTTCCAGCCGTCTCTTATACATCAGATTCAGTTCAGTGATTAGACCAGCAGCCTGACGCTTTAGAGGTATAAGATACAATGAAACTGCTCTACTATACCAGTCAAAAATGATAGAATTTGCACACTTGGAGAATGTTCACCTTGTTTTGTTTTTTTAAACTTCTACTGTAAAATTGCAGTGCAAATGATTCTTATTGTAAAAATGTTTTGGAAATTATGTTTGTTATAAAAACATCATTGAAAATTATTTTCACAAACAAAATGCACTGGAAATCATTTTTGCAATAAAGATGTACTGGAACGATTTTTACGATAAAAATTCATTGGAAATGATTTCTATTATGAAAATGCATTAGACAATGATTTCTACTATAAAAACGCATTAGAAAAGATTTTTACAATAAAAAATGCAATATAAATGCTTTTTAGTATAAAAATCCAGTAGAAATGGTTTTTAATACAAAAATTCACTGGAACGATCTTAGCTATAAAAATGCTTTAGAAATTATTTACAATAAAAATGCAATAGAAATGATTTTTAGTTGAAAAATCCATTAGAAATGGTTTTACTATCAAATGGATTAGACATAGTTTTTACTATAAAAATGCACCAGAAATGATTTTTACAATATAAATGTCAAAGAAATGTTTTTTTACTAAAAAAAATGCATTAGAAATGATTTTTACAACTTTCACTGGCAAAAATGATCTAATTTAATTTTAGAGAATTATCACCTTGGTTTTTTTATTTAGCAGTAAATAAACTAAAAACAGATGAGACTCAAATTATTTTTGTTTAATAACTGATCATTCAGACTTCATAAAAAATATCTCAGACAAATTAGACGAAATCATTTTAATTAATGGTATAATTTTTGCCATCAAAGTTGAGGAAAATATTACAGAATAAACCATTATTATGGAATTCATTGACAAAAAATTAGAATTAATACTTAGTTGCTCCTCCTCTGGCTTTTATATGAGTTTTAATTTTTTCAGAGATGAGTTTCATTAATTTAAAGCATTATTCTTCATATGGTTCCAACTTTTTCAAATGGCAGTTGATATTTCTTTGACAGATGATACATTTTCATGGAGTGTTTTTTCAAATTTCCACCATAAATTTTCACTTTGATTTTGATCCGGACATTTCACTGATTACATAAATCTGACCCGAAGAATTTAATTTTGTTTGCTTCGTGACAAGATGTATTATCATCCCGAAAACTGGCTTCTTCATCATCAAATTAATTTTCTATGAATGGAAGGAAAAAATAATCCAGGGTCACATTGTGCACATGTGAATTGATTGATCTCTGGTCTTTGGAAATCTGTTTTCTTTCGGCAATTATCTTTATACTTTTCATTTGAATTGCACCAGACAAAAGTTTCATCCTCCTTGGTTACTGCAGACTATTGATTCTTCTCTGAATATCACTTTTACCCAAGTTGTCCATACACCCTGATTGTTTCTCTTTTTGACTTTTCTCTATGGAAATCACAATTCCTTTAGCTTATTTCACAGTTTTATCCCAAATATTTCAACCCATTTGTTTTTCATTTGTTTTATATACATGTATGTTCATTTAATTTTCGAGGCATATTCCTTTAAGTTTTCTATCCTGATGCTTTGCTGTCCTTCTTTGTCTACCAGTATGCTTTCCCTTTTTTAACCCCCCCCCCTTTTCTTATATATTTGTCCAAAATTTTAAAAACAGTTGACTAAGAGCAACCAACGTCTTTTGTCACACTCCTCTGTAGATTACCTTCTTAAATGAGCTTTACAATCCTTTTCATGGTTTCAACTGACAGTTCTTTTAATGGAACCATGTTTCCTTTCAATTAGGTATTCCCAACTAATTGTTGAAGTGTACCAGTACTTCTGAAAGCCATCAGGACCGTCTAAATTGAATTTCTTTGCGTCCGAGAAAAATAACCTTTCGCCATTCTTTAGCACTCATGGTTTGATATTGACGAGCATATTCAAGTCGTTTCTTTTTCTGCTTCATAATTAACCTTGGGCGATGAATTCTTTTCTTATGCTTAATTTTCTCGTTATTTAAATGCCTTCTAATTGTTCTAGTACTGCAAGAAGCATCCACTAGAGATTTTAATATTTTTTATGTTGACAAAGTTTTCTTTTTTACTTCGCGAACAATTCTTCTCTTGAATTGTGGTAATAATTTTTCTGGCCCACCAGTAAGTTTTCTTGTTCCATACTTATTTGGGCTTTTCAAGTAATTGCAGATAACGTTACCCCATCACACGGGCGAGCAAGGGTTGGGTGACCAACTAGAACCTATCTACAATAGTTCTGTACTGAAACAGGATGTAGCATGGAAGACTTTCCGGGAGCGATAGACGATAGAGACGGTTGGCGAGAGAGGGTAAGGAAAATCCGTGCTAGTGGCAAGATATGATGAAGATATATGTATTTATAGAGTGTTTCCGAAAATTTGATATCATTTGTTGTATCATTTTGTAACTTGGCCAGTTCTCGTTCAAATTATCTAAAAGTTTAACAGCAAGTCGAGAAAAAACTCAAAATCCAACGTTCAATGTTTTTTTTTTTATCGAGATTTTTTTTTTATCGAGATTGTCTTCGTAAGTTTTTTTTTTTAATTGACATAGACTCCTCAAGACGAAGTCTAAAATCTAGACAGAAATCTAGACGTTTAGACATCATCTCTTTCTTATATAAGTTGATTTGCTGTGCAAGCGATTCCAGTTGAATCTTAAATTTTTGATTTAAGAAATTGGAAAGCTTCAGTCTTCATACTTTTTGTTCCCACCTCGTATATTTCTGCAAGTACTGACAAAATACGGTTAATACATGCATACTCTCACATGTATGTACATACATATGCAGATGTCCAAATACACACATACTCACATACACAGATATACATATGTAAATACATACACACACACACACACACACACATAGAGAGAGAGAGGGAAAGTAAAGAAATACTTGTCGCTCTCTCAGTGTCTCGTGGTTTCACACACACACACACACACACACACCCTCACCCTCACTCTCTCTCTCTCTCTCTCTCTCTCTCTCTCTCTCTCTCTCTCTCTCTCTCTTGATATTTTCTCTTTCTTCCATTTTAATTTTTTTGCTTCTCCCCACTCTCTCTATCTCTCCCTCTATCAGTATCTTTCATTTCATCTCATTATTTTTCTTTCTCTCTATATTTTTCACCTATTACCTCAACTCCATTTTTTGTCAGTCTGTCAGTTTCTGTCTCTCTCTTTTCATCTTTCATGTTCTCTCTTTCTTCCGTTTTTTTTTGTTTTCTCATTCTTCTCTCTCTCTCTCTCTCTCTCTCTCTCTCTCTCTCTCTTTCTTTCTTTCTCTCTCCCTCTCAATATATATATATATAATGTGTAAATATGTATATATGTATGTACAAGGATCATTAAATAAGTTTCCAGACTTTTTTCGAATGGGCACTTTTATTGACAGTACACACATGAAACTCTAGTCCTCTTCGAAGTAATCTCCTCCGGCTGCTATGCACTTGTTGTACCGTTCCAACAACTTCTTGAAGGCCCCATAGAAGTCCTCTTGTGTGAGCGTGTCAATGACCTTCATCACAACCTCTTTCACCTCCTCAATTGTCTCATAACAACAGCCTCTGAGCTTAGGGAATAACCAAAAGTCACAGGGAGCAAGGTCTGGACTATAGGGAGGCTGAGGAACTGTCTTGATGCCCATCTTGGTCAAATAGTCTGTGACAAGGATGGAGTTGTGGACTATTGCATTGTCCCGCTGGAAATGCCACTGACCCGATTTCAAGATTGCCGGCCTCTTCCGACGGAATCTCTTCCTGAACTCCCTTAAAACCTCAACATAGTAACCCTAACTCTAACCCTTTGGCCAATCAACTCTGGTCTATTGACTTCCTTACTCCTCCCACACCTCTCATAATCCCTCACAAACTCTCTGCCTTCCTCGAATCTCTTATGCCACTCAAAAACTGATGCTCGATTCATGCAAGATTCTCCAAAAACAGTCTGAAGCATTCCATACGTTTCTGAGGCATTTTTTTTTTCAAGTTTAAAACAGAATTTTATTGCATATCGTTCTTCTAAAGTATCCTCACGTCCAGATTGCATTTTTGAAATTCACCAGCCGTGACAATCAGGCTTTAGTAGGGTGTATTTGAATTCCTGCTGTAGCTGTTCATTTGAACCTGAAATCATAAAAATTGGTCAGTCATCTCAGATGATGTATAGCAATAACATAATGAATTTTCAAAAGTCTACGACAATTTTAAATGCCTGTACAAAAAAAAATGTCTGGAACCTTATTGAATGCACCACGTATATAAACATATGTTCTTTTTTCTTGTATTCCTCCCCACTTCTCTCTCTACTAATTGCCACTCATTCCCTTTCTCCTGGCTTCGCTTTTCTCGATCTTCTTTCTTTCTTTCTTTCTTTCTACATTAATTTTTGTGTTGTTCTAACAAATTAATAAGTAAGATCAAGAGGCCCAGGTGTCAGCTTCACCAGTCACCTATTCACGTGACCATTATTCACTCAACGATTTGTGCTTTCTCGCTGAGCTCGAAATTATGACAAGAACAACAACTCGTTGTTCGCGCTTAACTCATCCCTGGGGAGTGGAAGAATTGGGGTATCTGTCCGGAGATTTTTTTTCCAGTCACGGTGTAAACTTTTTTTTGTATATCTTAATCAATCTCTCTCTCTCTCTCTCTCTCTCTCTCTCTCTCTCTGTTTTGATAGATAGATAGAGAGATAGATAGATAGAGAGAGAGAGAGAGAGAGAGAGAGAGAGAGAGAGAGAGAGAGAGAGAGAGAGAGACACACACACACACAGAATTAAGACTGAATAATAAAACACAGTAAGAGAATAAGTTTTTGAATTATTCAAGATAGATAGATAGATAGATAGGAATATACTATGATAGATAGGTAGATCTACTGCGACAGCCTACAGATAAGAGAGAAGGTGGGAGAATGTTTGATGAAACCACTTTACCACAGCTTTGGCAGTAATAAATCTATAACGTTGCTACACTGATTATCAACACTAAGCGCGGCTCATATACATCCGTAAACATACGAGAATTACATTGCTAGACATGAATTACAAAATATAAAAGACTAAGTATGTGAAAAATATTCAAGCACATTTATTCATATATATATGTGTGTGTGTGTGTGTGTGTGTGTGTGTGAAACCACCATCCGGCAGAAAGAATTAGATGTAGATTACACTGAGGATCATGTGCTTCTCCTAAATACCCCATCCCAAGCTGAATCAGAGTTCCAGTGCTTTAAACAAGATGGAACCATTGCAGCCTTAAGAGGCAAGCCACTGAAATTAAGAGACCAGTTCACTTACCTCGGCAGTAACATTCTATCTATTGAAAGCGAAGATATAGACTGCTATCGACAGGGTATCGATCATATGAAATTCTGATATCTCCGATAAAATAAATCGGGATTTCTTCCAAGCTGTGATTGTGCAAAGACTACTGTATGACTGCACTACCTCGTCATTAATGAAGCACCCGGAGAAAAAGCAAGATGAGAACTACTCAAGAATGTTACGTGCTGTTTTGAACAAATCCTTAAAAGAGCACCCCACAAAACAATTGCTGTACAGCCACTTACCTCCCATCACACTGACCATACAAGTTAGACGAACAAGATATACAAGGCACTGCTCGAGAAGTAAGGTCAAACTCATAAACGATGATATTTTATGGACTGGTCACATCAACGTTGGTTGACCAGCAAGGGCTCACATACATCAGCGCTGTGCAGACACTGGATGCAGTCTAGAAGACCTGTCAGGAGTAATGGATGATATAGACAGATGGCGAGAGAGAATCTAAGAACTCCGTGCGATCAGTACAATTTGCTAATGATATATATATATATATATATATATACATATATATATATATGTGTGTGTGTGTGTGTGTGTGTGTGTGCGTGTAAGCATAAAATTTCAAGACAAGATAATATTTTTTCTTTTTGTGGCTTAAAACTATTCAGATTCGTAGTATTTGAATTTATCAGTCTGTCTGTTTGTCTGTCTATCTATCTATTTATGCCAGTACATTCTGCGAGTCCCCATGGCGTAGTGGCTAACGTGCTGGACTGTGACATCGTAGTAAACGAGTTCGGGCAGAAAGTTCAATTGTGAATTTTATGCTCGAAAATGAGGAGAGAAAATTGTGTTTCACAAAAAATTTGAAGAATTTCGTTGTTTCTTCCCGATAAGTTGAAGATTTTTTCAGTTTCCTTTTATGATTATCACCATCATCATCATCATCATCATCAAGGCGTACTAAGAGTACCGAGTTCTCTCGCTATCTCTCTCCCACCTTCTGTTCCCATTGTCCATCGCTCCTAGTAGGCATTCTCGACTGTATCCAGTGTCTGAAGAGAGCTGATGTATGCAAGTCCCTGCTGATCGGCTAGTATCCGTACGTCCATGTTTAGGAGTCGATAAAAGAACCTTGCTCTACATGTCTTGTTCTTCGTGCTTGGATGGTTTTATGATGATTTTTTTATATTAACTAGGAGAATATTTAAGATTGCACAAATATATCAAAACCACTAAATTTATTGAACCTTATTTTGTGCCATGTAAATTTCTTATAAGACATCTACGCGCATTGCAAATACACAAACGCACACATACGTACACACAATGGCTTCACTTAAAAGATTTACCTGATCGACCAGATTTGCTCTAGTTTGGTTTCTGTGTTTGATGGCATATCAACTTTCGTGGATTATTTAATACCAAATCCATCCGTATAGAAAAATAGTAGTACTAAGTAACCTATAGCTGGGGGAATAAAGGGATTCATACCTTTCCCGAGGCTTTTAGTCTGAAATTCAACGTAATGGTACGATTGAAGTTCGAACTTGCTTATCAATATGTCAGAGTCCAACATGCAACCACTACGCCACGAGGACTTCGCCACCTCTAAGTTGGCAGAAAATGATCATAGAATTCCTAATTTTACGATTTTTTCATGCCTTTATACAAAATTAACTAACCTAATGTTACATTACTACCCATAAGACAGTGCATTGTTCGTTGATTTCAATCATTCACCATTTTCATGTACTTATATAAATCCACGATTTATTCTTCAGAATAAAAATGATATTTGCATTCCTCTTAAAACGCCTTTTTTTCTGGGCAAGCCAACGGAGATATAAACCTCAACCAATCATGAGATCAACAGGATGGCTGTATGATTTACAGACAATTCATTGTGAAAGCACTAATTCCAGTCAGATCAAAGATTGATCAGTATTTAGATGGGTGACTAAGTAAAAACAACTGTTAGTATAAAGAGCCTAAGGTCTTTGTAACAAACCAAGCAAAGCTTCGTAAATAGCAGCAATATATATGTGTGTGTATGTGTGATTGAGTGTAATAAGACCTCATATAGATCCAGTCGCGTTATTACGTTCACTTTCGGACAAATACTCTTGGGAAAGGTATGAACTTCCTTATTCCCCAGCTGAGTTAAATAGTGCTAACGTTCTTCTACAAAGATGATTTTGGCATTCGATAGCCCACAAAAGTTGACATGCCATTAAAAAAAGACCAATCATATAGAATATAATACTCAACTCCAGCACTAAACGGCTTTGTTTAAAGATATTATATCATTTGATTAGAATAAAGGCTGTGAAGAGTCACTATACTAAGCTTTTTATTAGCACTTTCTGATATCATCTCTCTGAGCCTGAAATAAGACCTCATATAGAATAATCAACTCAGTCTTGTGTTCCAGTGTCTTGGCATGGAAATTAGAGTGTAATATTGAGGCTGGAGGACATACAAAGAAGAGTGATGAAAATAGTAAAAAAAAAGTAAAAGAGAGGGAGAGATTAGAGTAATTAGGATTAGATACTTTACTAGGAAGATATTTTTCAATATTTTTTTCTCTGATTGGAAATTTACTGTCCAGACAGATTTCAAAAACTAAGCCTACTATCCAATTGAATGTTTTGGCAAATAGAGTAATATATTTTTGGAACAAATTCCCTAAGATCAAAAACAGCTATAGGGTAAATAATTTTAAGATTAAATTTAGTGGTTTCAGAAATAATTATAATAAAAAGAATTTAAGAGGACATTTTTCGGAACAATCGGATGAATTATTTAACAAAATTTTACCTTTATACAGATAGTGAATAAATAGTGTATATGTTCTGTGCAATGATTTTTTAAACACAAACAGCCTCGTATAGGATATGAACTTGCCTAGCTGAGTCAATTTTTCGACAACGACCTAACCGTTAAGCCACGTGTTGTACTGTGAGTTCAATCCTTGTTAACAGTCCTTTACTCCTTTTCCAGATTAAGCTTTGACCAAATAATTGTGTAGGGTTTTATTTTAACTTTCATTGGTCTTAGAACTCTTATTAACAATCGAGGATGCTTTTCAATACCCGGCTGTCTGATAAGGTGCAGTAAAACAAGCGTGTCTTTGTTCCAACTGTGCATTTTTTTTTCTTGTATTCATCTGATGATGAATTTTAGCTTGAAGTCTTTCCCAAAATGCATTGACAGATCTTAAACTATGACACTAACTGTAAAATGACGTCTTATTAATAATTATTATCAATTAGAGACTTTAAGAAAATTTTTATAATGATCATCAGAATAGAGTACGTAAACATATTATTTAATTCCCCCCCCCTTCCCCCTCTCTCTTTCACTCTCTCTCTCTCTCTCTCTCTCTCTCTCTCTCGTAATGTAACAGATGTTAGGAAGTGTCAGTTCTATTAGAAAAATGGGAGGACTAGGGTTGACTGGGATGAGAAGCGGTCGTTGGCTACCGCGTGTTCACAACGTGTTTTAGTAGTGAGTTTGAAATGGTGTAAAAGTGACTGTCGACAACACCAAATGTCACCTGTTGTTTACTTGATATAAGTAAAATAAAACTCGATATGTTAAAAAAAATTGGGAAATGAAACAGGACAAGGTTGGGTAATTGGTACAACTTTTGTGGATTTACGTTACATTTTCTGAAAGTGTATATTTCAGTAAAATCACTTTCTTTGGTTCAGTCTATCTATCATTCGGTCTATCGATTCTTTGGTAAATCTTTATATCAATCTTAGTATGCGTCTCTCTATCCCACTGCCTTTTTCAGTATCTCGGTTTCTCTCTCTCTCTCTCTCTCTCTCTCTATATATATATATATATATATATATATATATATATATATATATACATGTATATATATATATATATATATATTTGCCAATATAAAAAATGTAATGTCGGTAAAAACTCACGATTCTGAGTTTTAAGCAAACGACTTTTTAACCAATTAATGATATAAATGTTGAGGATTGATTTGGTTTCTTTATTTAATGGCGTATCAATCTTCGTGGGTTATCTTATCCCAAAGTAATACTTATAGATGAACAATAGTGGGATAATTTAAGTCACAGCTGAGTGAATAAGGGAGTATTTATCCGAATGTAAATGTTATAGAGCCACTGGGGCTCGAACTCGCTTACTACGACGTCATGGTCCAGCACATAAGTAAATATACTTCGGGAATTCTCCCTATAACTTTATAAATACCAGAAAATTTGGTGAATACTAAAACGTGCTGAAAACAATTTTAGGTCACTTTATTCATAATCTATAAAAATTCTGTTTTTTAAACACCACTTCTTTTCCCAGCTTTCTATTACGTTGATGTTAAAGTCATTAATGCAGAGAAAAGGGAGTGATAAAATCAATGGACATACATAATGAAAGCTAAATCATTGACTCTTGTATACCAAGATCCAATGTATGAATTTACCCAACCTCACCACCACGGGCTGAATGCGACACAAAGTTAATTTTTAGCGGAGTACAGCTCGTTTGGAGATAGAGATTTCCTCCTTCTGGACTGGTTGCTTAACCAAATAACCAACTTCGTCTATCCAACTATTTACCCATTGATGGTAGGAGAATAGATGGATTATCACCTTGTCCAAAGACATTAAGACGAAGTCAAATGCAAACAGACTCGTCCAGGATTTGAAATTGGATTGCCAATTCTGTTTTCAGTCCCTACTAAGATAACTGTGCCTTCAAATTTAAATCAGTCATCATTTTTCTTTGTCTTCTATCGTGAATATTTTCACAAGTGAAAATGTTATCAATTTTTTTTAAATAGATACTTCATGTGATATGACGGGTCGCATAAACGTGATATCCATATACATATGAAGAGTCTTTGGCTTGTTGTCTTAAGTCTAGCATACACTTCTCAGATTTCCATCATTTTTTCTATACCCCCTTTGTGTACGTTGCTCCTAAAATAACAGTGAAGTGCTTATATGCTGTCTTCCCTTCTCCATTTTCTGCTTTGGCGTCTTTGATTTGAGTATTTGCTTAGTTTGTTGTTTGTGCACCTGAAAAAAAGAACACAAAGCATTCGCAGGATGCCCATCAGGTCCCCCATGTTGTCTATCAAGGAAACATCAGCCGATCATGACACACAAATCTGTTATCTGTGTTCCATGTTGAATCATGTTGTGGTTTTGTATTTTTCATGCGTAGTATATTGTGGTTTATACCAGACCCAGGGAATTTTTATTATCTGTGCACAGGTCACAGACGTGACCAAGTACCCTTTAAAAAGAGAACTCTTTTGTAGGTCACAAAAAATTACATTGTGGATTTGTTAAGTTTTTATTCTATTATTATTATTATTATTTTGTTGTTTATTTGTCTTTTATGCCTTCTTGATCATCTTCCCATTTTTTCTATTTTTCACTCCAACCTTCAAAAAGAAGCTTTGCGCCGAATATATACACTAATAATACAATATCTGTATAAAGATTTTGCATACACTTTTATTTCGAAATGACTCAGTGTCTATATATATTCAATATGAACTCGAAAATATCATCTGTATAACCACTTACCCTCCATCTCACAAATCATAGAAGTTAGACATGCCGGGCTCTGCTAGGGAAGTAAGGACAGAATCATAAGCGACGCTTGAACGCGCCAGTATCGGCCGTCAGTAACGTAAGTGAATGGCTCATAGGAAATTGAATAAATAAATAAAGCAGGCAGTAGTCGCCGAATAACAAGGCAGAGGCACTCGTTGTGGTTAAATGACTAAGGAAGACTGGGGGCCCAGAATTTCGTCCACATGTGCACAGGAAGCGGATGTCTCTGCTCCCGACAAGACAGGCGTAAGTGAGGTGACACGTGTCTTTCCGGGAATCGGCGGCGGGACGCGATAAGGTAAAGACATCAGTGGAACACCAGTCCTGATGTAAGGGACAAAAGTTTACGAGGGGTTCCAAAAGTGGCGTTAGACTACGTGACCCAGCGGATAAGCATGTCAGAACCAGGAAAAAATCCAAGGTCTGTGTCAGCTCATCTTTTTCTCACAAGGGTATGTCGCTTATTTTTGTCTCGGTGATAGTCGTCTCATGTTTCGATACTCTACTTCTTTCTCCTGGTGGCTACTTGGTCTCTAATAATAAATAAACCTTGGTACTATTTACCAACCCCTCCGCTCGGGCAGGATATGACACAAGGTCAATTTTTAAGCGGAGTTTAACAGGTTTGAATTCAGAGTTTTCCTTCTCCTAGACTAGTTGCTTAACCATGGCTGAAGAACCTAGTCTATCCTACTATTTACCCATAGCTGGAGGAAGAATAATTGGATTCATACCTTTCCCAAGGGTATTAGTGCTATGTGAAATGCAATCAGTCTCGTCCACCTTGGTGTATGTTTAAGAGTTCTCGTTCGGCAACTTGTTTTCTCGGTGAACTCACAACAGGGTCCAAAGTCACTTTAGTACCGCTATGGTACACGTCTAGCAAAGACTTACATCTGGCATATAAGTCGATCTAAAAAATTTTGTTCAAAATTTTTGGTTAGACCAATCTAGCTTTATAGGTTGACCTCCAAATATAAAGTAGGCTACTGATAGGCCAAAACTTACCGAGTAAGCGTAAATGCGGGATCTATGGCGCTATCATGAAATTGTGTGTGCCACAATAAAGTGTATTCATGCATATATATATATATATTTATATATATGTATATATTTGATATATGTGTCTTCGTGGAGAGATTGCTAAAAAAAGGATTTTACCTACAGCATCTTTGGACTGAGTCGGATTGTCTGGAGAAGTTTCTTCTTTGTGTGAATTGCCTGTGGTTGGTCTTCCCGCCAAAAATGTTCAAAGAGCTGAGCCCACGTAAACCAACATGAACTTGCGTGACGATTCGAGACCGGAAGTAGGGGTGGCAAAGACCAAGGCAGCACGGGGTCAGTTAGAAGTCTAACACTAGAAGTTTAACCCTCACAAGCGGAGAGTCAGGCAGTTGGGAAGAGAGACGCAGGCAGAGAAGGGTTTCGAGCAGTCAGATAATGGCCACGTTGGCAGAGAAGACAGCAGGGGATTAGTGAAGACGACAAAAGTCTGAGACCGCACGCTGAGCAATGAGATAAGTCAGCACTTTTTAGCTGTCTGGAGTTTCGCAAAATTCTTGCCATAGCCGCAAACACACAGAGTTCTAACCCTGCCACAGAACTTGCCTTCTTATGTTTTGCGATACTGAATCTATGTTTTTGTCTTTTCTTACTATTTCCTTCTTCCCTCTTTTTTTTATTTATTATTTTTTGTTCGACTTGTGAAATGTCCACTCGGCCGGATATAAGAAATAATGGGGTCTTCACAAGGCGATCGATCAACGGCCAACACGGCCCATGTGAGTTATTTCACAGTGAAGAGAAACAGCATACTGTAGTTGTCTGACTGGCTACTTGAGTACTGTAGCCTTTCGGTTTGTATTAGCTGTCAGTGCATTAGCTGTTAGAAACGGCGTGTGATATAGCGTCAATATGATATAATTTGTAATACAGTTTCATTATTTTATACAAATCTTTGCGTTAATTTGTTAAATGTGTTTACCAAACACAGGTTTAAGTTGGAAATGTTTGTAATAGTCTACTTAAGTTACAATAAATCGTGTATGCCGATTGTTAGGAGTACTGTTCAACTGGTTGGCCACTTTATGGTCAAGGTTTGGATTTTATCCCTGCAGTATAAGTCGACCCCTTGGTTTTCTAGAGATTTTTCAGGCTTAAAACTCGACATGTATGCCGCAATTCACGGTAGTATGGCACTCCTAAGCCATAACTATCCCATCCCATCTCATCAGGTTTTTTCTTCATCTATTATAAGACTCAAACCTTCGACTAAGTATATAAGACATGGGAAGCAATATAACTTACCCTGCCACACTGACCTACGATGTTAGTACAGTGTCCTATTAAGGCAACTAAGTTTGCCTTACGATTTACGTAAAGCTAAAGAAGAGTCGAATTCTTGCTTTTCCCGAAAGTATTAGATAGAAGTGAAATGCAAACAACCTCGAGAGGAATTTGTACTTGATTTGCCCATTTCTTATCTTTCGATCTTAATCACTATCAAATATAAAGAAATGTTGTTTTTTTTTAAATTTTCAAACATTCGTTTTCTAATATTAGACGTTATTTTGTGTGTGTGTATATATATATATACATATATAATTAAAATGTAATGCTATAAATATATAATGATTAGAATGGAATGTTATATATATATATATATATGTGTGTGTGTGTGTGTGCGTTATAGGATTAGAATGTAATGCTAAAAACGTTTTTTAATCAGTAAAATCTTTACAAGGTTATTCACACAACTATGCGGATCAATATTACAATAGCTACAATTATCAAATAGGATAAGAATAAAATCAGAGGTGTCGAATACGGGCTCACCTGGAGATCGGCAACGTGAGTCTTTTTCGAATTTTTTGTTATCCTATTCTATATTTGAAAATATTATATATATATATATATATATATATATATATATATATATATATATAATCTCTCCGATAAAATAAGACGAGATTTCTTCCAAACAAGTTTCAACGCCGATAAAACGCCTAAAGAAAAAGCTAGATGGGAACTGCACTAAAATGCTACGAGTTATATTGAACAAATCTTGGAAACAAAACCCCACGAAAAAAAAAACACACCCGTACGGCAACCTATCACCCATCACTAAAGCTATCCAAGTAAGACAAACAAGACACACGGTAAAAAGTCGGAGAAGCAGAGGCAGACGCAGGATGCAGTTTTGAGGACCTGCCAGGAACGATAGATGAGATGGATGATGGATATTCTGGGAAATCTATGCTAGCAGCGCGACTTAGTGACGATAATGATATATATGTATATATTCATACACACACATATATATATATTTTCAAATATAAAACATATACATATCATATTTTATATTTGAAAATATTATATATATAAATGTGTATCAAAAATAGTGAGAAAGAGGATGATGAAAGAATAAAAATATTATAATCACCCTTTCATCGCAACCTATGGATTTGCCAGTAAATATTTTTTTTCTAAAATGACGTTACCTTAAATACAAATACAATTCTACAAAAAGATTGACTTATACCTTTAACTACAGTCCACATTAATTTTTGTTTGTTATTTTTGTTATTTTTTAAAATCTGAATTCTTGTTTCTATATTTAGACATAACTTAATAATATGGCTAATATTTGATTATGAACAGTATATAGGTCAGACAGTAAGAGAAAGGAAAACAAAAGACGAAAAACAAGTACATTATACCAAACATTTTTCTTTCACAGATGCGTGCGTGTAAATTTGTGTATGTATGCGTATGTACTTATGTTCATGTATTTTCGCATGGGCTTAAGAAAGGTCATCAATATGCAATCATTTCGATCACATATACATACAATATCGTCCATAGATAAGTAAGCCTTTTGAAACTTTGTAATAAAACAATACGCATGCGTATTCTTCTTATATACATATATATATATATATGTGTGTGTGTGTGTGTGTGTGTGTGTGTGTGTGTGTGTGTGTGTGTGTGTGTGTGTGTGTGATTTTTTTTATTTAAAGACGTGTTGAAATTTCATCGAATGCTATAGATTTTGGTAATAAATAATACCTAGTAATACCCATTTTGACAGTATAATGTTACACTAGAAATAATAAAATCTTGGAATCTTTGACTAAGAAGAAAATTTACTTTTTATTTTATAAAATTCGTTCGGGCTGTACAAGAGATCGACAACGTATTTCATTCATTTTCTTTCTTTCTTTGTTCATCTAACTATAAATTCTGCTAGAATGAGAGGGTTGTATCTATGTGTCACACCTATGACAAAAGGTATTGTTTCTTTGTTTAATGGCATATCAACCTTCGTAGGTTATTTAATATCAAAACCATCAAAGTTGTTTAACTCATAGCTGGGGAGATAAGAGGGTTTATACCTTTCCCTGAGATTTTTGTCCGAAAATGAACGTAATAACATGACTGAATTTCGAACTTGCTTGATTCGAGGCTTTAACCCAAAACTACAAATTTGGAGAAAAACTTAGTTCCCCGGGTTTAAGTTTGGAATTAGAGTATAGTATCAGTTTCTCTCTGTCTGTCTGCTTGTCTGTCTGTCTGTCTCTTTCTCTGAGCTGTATTCTTACCTTCGAATTGGTCACGAAAAGTTTAAAATGAGTCTGGTCGTAGACATTCCAATTCTAGTCTTCGAGTTATATGCGGCAAATAAAGAGGTGGGCTTGGCCTAAGGGATTCCAACATCAAGACAGCACCTCCCTATTGTTCTATAAACGAAGTTGTCTGATATTTTCCCGTCACTTAGGATCACTATGTAGTATATATACATGTGTAAATTTGATGAAATTGCAAAATAAAAGTCAAATTCAAAAATAATCATCAAATTATTTATATGACAGGTTTAGTTTTTTATGTTGTAGTTGTTTTAGCAAGAGTACTGAAATTTATACTTTACGAGAAAATAATTGCTTTGTACATATTCCCTCTTTAATAAGCATGGGATAAGAGATATAAACACATGCATTATACATATAATGCGTGTGTTAATATATATATATATATATATATATATATATATATGAGAGAGAGAGAGCTTAGAGATTTCGAACATCGTATTACAAACTTTTTCCGCTATCACTCTGGGCAATACAATTGGTCAAACATTATCTAGCACACAAGCAAATTAGATAGATAGATAGATAGATAGATATAATTTTTTCATTCATGTTTAATTAATTCACATCTTTTATTAGTTAGTTTTAGATTAGGAAAGCATAAGTCGAAATAAACGGGCGTCTTTTCGTCGCTTCTAAAACTCTGTATATGTTGTGGGAATTAACAAAGATAAATAAAACAAAATAAAAATAAAAATTACAAAAAGTGTAGAAACTCCCAGAAGCCCCAGACAGGAAAATTGGTGACGCATGCGTTAGGAAGGAACCCTCTTGGCAAAAGAAAGACGCCGGTTCTCTTTCAGCAGAAACCAATGGAGTGACAACACCTAAATCTTTCTTGCGACTGGTGGAAGGCGCCATGCGTCCGTCTGTAGACGACACATTGGCTAACCTTTCCAATAGTAGCAGCCGCCTCTTTTACCAACCACCCACGACTAAAAACACCAAATAATGGACTTGTAGGGGACATGTTGTTTGGTTAGTGGGTATTTTTGGTCCCCCAATTAGTATCAGTATGTTGTTGGTGTTTATGTTTGGTCCCCTACAATTTATGTTAGTATATTTGAAAAAGACAAGCAAATTAAAGACGTAAGAAACGACGCGGACAAAAAGAACGATTAAAACAACGCGGTACAAACAAATTCAAATTTATATTTCAACAATACATGCAATGAAACATTCCAAAACATTAGTGTTTTAATAATGTTCGTTAAGTATTCCTGTGTGTGTGACTGACGCTAATACTACAAAAAAAGACTGTTTAACTACAGTGTCCTATGCGTGTTGACTAAGTATTTCTACTGTTTGTTTCTTTCTGTGGTTTGACGAAATTTCTGTGTTCGAGGCTGGAAAAAGTCACACCGAAAAAGTATAAAGAGGAATAGAATGGTTGCGTGTTGACATTTTCGTGGCGGTTGACTGCTGGAAGTCAAATGTAAAAAAAGAGGAAGAGTATGTTGACTCTGTTAGTTGACATTGGGAGAGTGGGGGTGCTCTCTCTGGGAGTCACAATGTTGTGAGTGTGTTGATCCTGTAAGTGAAAATGTGAAAGAGCGCTGTGTTGACTCTCCAAGTGAATTTATGAAAAAGAGAGTGAGTGTTGGAAGATTAGAGTATTTTTTTTAATTCTTGTTATAAAGTAGGTTCCAAAAATCGCGGGAGAAAATTGAAGTTGAGGACGTAGTTTTGAGCACTAACCCCATGGTTTTCCTGGCCAATAGGTTTTCGAGACTGATTAGTATACTGACGTCCGCCATCTATATTTCAGGAACAAGTGGCATAACGTCCATTTTAAAATATTGGAGTGTAAATCCTACAGACTCATCAGAATCACGATTAAGACACCTTATAACGGACTTGACGACTAACACATTTTTAACACTTTGACTGGGAAACGCAAACATTTCATTTGTGTTCAGAAAGAATTTTCTTACCCACTGAACGTTTGTTGAACCCAGAAATAAAGGCAAAGTATAAAAAATATATTGGCCTGTTAACTTCTCTTCCTGTCTTCTTTCATATAATTCCTTGTAGCTTTCATATCCAAGAAGTTAAACCAGCAAGATAACGTGGGGTAAGAATAGAATAACCCAGAATGGAGTCAGATACCAAACAACAACATAAATCACCTTGAAATTCCATAATATTTTAAGTAAATAACGGAAGTAGCGATTTTTATTGATTTACTTATCTATTTATGTATTTATTCTTTGCATGATATTCTTTATTCAGCAATAAAATGATATATAAATTACATATATACTCTAATTATGTACAAATTTATATTTAGTATTTGTTTATTTGCGATATTAAACGGATACATTGATTGTTTAATTTTAAAAATGTAACTTAAATAACCTTATCTTAAGAAAATTAACCATACTATATTTAACTTATTCGTAAATTTGATTCAAGTGACTGAGCTTTAGTATTTATTTATTTATATTTTAACATTGTACAAAGAGAAGTACTTAGATTTTGTACATCACTTGCAGCTTTTTCTTTTAATATTTCAAATTTACACAGAATTTATTTCGCAACAGTTATAGTACATGTTTTTACTGTACATTAAAACATAAAACTAAGTGATACTATTTTTTGTTAGATTATCGATAACTGAATATAGATTAATTTAACTATATTTTCTTATTTCTATCAGTGTGACCTTATGAGTTAAGTGTTCGCCAACGGTCCGGTAGACCGGGGTTCAAGCTCCAGGTTGTCATACCAAAGACTCAAAAAATGGTACTTGATACTGCCTTGCTTAACACTCAACATTATAAGGTAATGATCAAGGGTAAAGTGGAGCAATCCAGGGAATGGAGTAGCACCCTCCTCTACACTTCCGTGTAGTAGCTATTGAAAATGGAGCCTTCGGGGCATCCTCGATTACGGTCGTTAACTTTACTTTTTTACTTAAACTGTTAGAGAAGCCTCTCCAATTCTAACGTTTATTTCTACCGTTTTGTTTTTTTTTTTTTTATAATAGATATTAGTATCGTTCATGGTAAAAGTGACAGTGGTGATGGCAACGGTGATAATAATAAGAAAAACTCTCTGATTTAATTTGTTGATAAGTAAAAAAAAAAAATGTGTATACATGTTTCGGTATATTTTTTGATAAATGATCGAAGTAAATTCAGTCTTTATTATATTTAAAAATGTACAGTTAGGAAAAGAACAAAAAACATTCCTGAAACTTTTATGCAAATGTGATTAGCCTGTCCCAAAATATAAATCAATAAAATCTATTTAAAAAAACTAGAAAGACACATAGCTAAAGTATTAGTCGTTTGTCTTTTGAATTAGTGGCATCGGGATTCATATCCAAAAGTGACGATATTTGTTGTGTACCCCACATACGCACGACTATAGCACAAGGCCTTTTTTAATGTGGGTACCAGGCGCTGGGCCATAGCCCACACGCGTGCGGCTCCAAAAATGTCTCGGGCCGCGTCGGCATTCCCCTAAAAGGTATGCCTCTGGTGCCAGACTATAAACCTAGCCCCTCCGAGGAGGGTTACAGCCTGAGGTTCGAGGAGTATGTCAGTGTTGGCCGCGTGAAGTGAATGCTGCGCTTCCCCGGCACCCACATCAGGCAGCTTCAACCGAGCAACCGCCGCCAGAGACAAGACACACCCGACCAGATCTGCGCCATCGAGCTACGCTCGGCCGAAGTGTACGTGATAACAGTAAAAAAATCAGTAAAGAAAAAGTAGCAACAGATATAAGGATGAAGGATTAAACCCCGCAAATTCTGATAAAAATAAAAAGAGGACAGTTTGAGCTATACTAAATTTAAATAAATTTTGAAGACGTAAATGTATATATATATGTGTGTGTGTGTGTCAACATATATATATATATATATATATATATATATATAAGTAAATAACTAACTTGAAGATTAATAGTTAAAGTAAAGAATAAAATGGGTCCACAAAGCTTGAATAACATAAAAAGGGGATTGCTGAACTTACAAATCCTAATCAGCGTAACGATATTCACTAATGGATGTGAAGTAAAGTGGAAGAATCCAAAGTTGGGTCAACAGCGAACTTCACTAGATGCTGGGCAGAAGAAACTTCATAGGTCACCGGCTAGGATGAAATAGTTCAGTCAAGAAACTACTACTATTTATTTATAAGCAAGACATATTGATGAGGAGAAAAAACAGCTAACAGAAGATTACCATAATTTAATTCAAACCATATGTCCAAACCGTATCGCCCTTAGCACGGCTAAACAAGGTGCGTGTTCTACTGTGGTTGAAGCTCTGGACCCAATGTTGAAAAAAGTAGCAACAGAGATCAAACTGAAACCAAAATTAGATATAAAAAATATTATGAACATAGTGGCATTTAACGTTAGGACTTTAAACACTGTACCCAGTTACCTGAGCTGACAGTGACTGCAGTCGATTGTAATATATATATATATATTTTCATACAAGTACATATATATTATCATAGTGAACTAGAAATAAAATATCACGATAGTAGTAATGGATTGACATTTGTCACGGCATCTGCAAGGAAAAACTCCGTCAGTACCGTCATCGAAAGTGTTGGAATGCTTCTCAGTCCTCGTGCCTTAAAATCACTTAATAGTATCAAGAGAATCCAACCGAGATTGATGTGTGTTTTATTTGATGACAATCCCTGCACAACAATCATCTCTTGCAAGAGACCACCAATGTAAGTAATGAAACGGACATCATCACCTTCGACGACGATCTATCTTCCCTAGTCCGACATACTACCAAACACAACGTTCTAATCATCAATGGAGATATGAATGCTCAAATAAACAAAGTTATGTTCCATAACTTGCTAAAGAGAAATGTAGGATATGTAGTAGATTTTTCACTCAAGAACAAGCTAACATGCTTAAATACTAAATTCCAAGAAAACAAGGAAACCTATGAACTTACACCTACCCAAATAACTCTAAAGTACAGTTAGATAATATATTCATAAACAAGAACAGGAAAACAGCACAGTGAACTCTTTTGAAGGATGTCTTCCGATTGCAGAATCGTCTCGGCAAAGATTCGCCTGTGTCTACGCAGAAATAAGACATTGTTAAAGCTTCACAATTTGATTGATCCTCGTTCACCAATATTAGAAATCATTAGACGGTAAGAGTAAGAAACAAGTTTGATATTCTTCAAGAGACATTTGTAACACACACTCAGAATGACGAATATAAAACTTTGTTACCCCAATATAGTAGCTGCAACCAAACCAAGAGCCCCATGCAGAGTTAGTTCTTTGGGAGGGCTATAGCAATTAGAAAAAAAGACACGAGATGACATAAAAAAGCCTTCTTATTTCATAAAAGAAACCCAACTAAGGTCAATGGGCAGAAACGATTAGCATTACAGACAGTAAATGAGCAGAAGAAGGAGTTCCTCGAGAGCAAAACTAAAAGATTTCAACCAAGAAGAAAGAATACTGAAGTAGAAAGAACGTTTCAAAATCTGCATGAAAACCCTCCTGATGTCACTGATAAACTTATTAAAAAATTATTAATTGCCAACTAGACATCAAGCTAGAACAGTTTACGGAAGAAGAACTTGAGATATTGAAAAAGATTGAAAGCAGAGAAGCTGCAGGCCTCGACTAAATACTTCCCGAAGTATGGAAGAAGGAAATTGATGACATAGTTCTTAAATTATGCAACGTCACCAATAAACAGAGTACAACAGAGAAATGGACAACAGGCTGCATTCTTCTTTCGCCAAGAAAGATGACCTCGGAATCACAAAGAACTATCGAAGCATGATTCTTACAGCAATTGCAATATAGTTTTATAATGCTCTGCTTCTCAGTCGTATCAAACCTGAAATCGAGAAAATTCTCTTAAAAAATCAAAACGGTTTTAGGAGAAATCGATCAACAAGTTTACAGATTCTGACTATCCACTGAATCACTGAAGGAGTACGTGCAAAAAATCTTTTGGCAACACAGGTGTTCGAAGATGTATCCAAGGCATTTGATTCCACACACAGAGGAAAGATTGAGAAACTACAACTAGCCTACGGTCTCCCTAAACAAACTGTTACCGCTATAATCATGCTTTATACGAAAGCAATGGTTTGCTCACCTGATGGCGACAACGGCTTCGTCGACATTGTCGCTGGAGTCTCGCAAAGAGATACATGAGCGTCATATTTGTTTATAATATGCCTAAACTACGTACTTCGAACGTCGATAGATCAAATAAAAATAAATGGCTTTACATTTAAAAAAGCGAGAAACAGACGGTTTCCTGTATGAGCTATAACAGGCGCATATTACACAGATGATCTATTGCTTCTCACAAATACACATGTTCAAGCCAAATCTTTATAGCATAATCTAGAACAAGCAACCAGAAACACTGGCCTCTATGAAAACGAAACTAAAACAGAGTTCATGTGATTAAAATAAGAAGGAGCTATCAACATTTTTAGTCGCAGACCTCGAAAATTAGTAGGCTAGTTCACACACCTCAGCAGTATTATCTCATTAACTGAAAGTGATTTCAACATAAACATAGCGAAAGAGTGGACTGCTATTAACTGGATTTCTTCAGTACTACTGTATGGATGCACCACATGGACATTAACAAAAGGCACAGAGAAAAAAGTTAGTTGGGAACGACATAAGAATGTTATGTGCAGTTTGAACAAAACCTGGGAGGACCACCCCACAAAACAGCACATATTCGGCTACTTATCTCCCATCTCACAAACCATCCAAATCGAAGATATGTGGGACACAGCTAGAAAAGCAAGGACGAACTCACAAGTGACGTTCTTCTATGGATCCCTACATATAGAGTTGCCAGTGTTGGCTGACCAGCAAGAACTAATAACAGCTGTGTGCAGACACTTGATGCAATTTTGTGAACGGGACGGATGGAGGGAAGGAGTCAGGGAAATCCGTGATGACAGAACGATGATGATGAGTCAGCTATTTATCTTTATATTTGGAAATTATTGTTAATGGAAATTTTCAATTTAGAAAGTTATTCAAATCCAATAGATAAATCGATAGATTTTTTACTGGAATAATCGATGTGGGACAAGTGCAATGTACATCAAATCTTCAATATATAACCAGTATGCTAGGCTGTCACTAACCCTTGCACAATGGACTATTCTTCTCGCTTATTTCTATTTGGTTTATTGTGAACAGCTTTGTCTCATAAAATTCCATTAGAAAATCAAGTTAAAATATTTATTTCATTCTGCTTAGATAACTGACATTTTATACTAGGCAACATACCCAACACTTCACAGGTCTGAATCATCGAAGACTTCACCGAAGCACGTCAAAGCAAACACACACACACACACACACACACACACCTACACACACACACACACACACAAGTCCCAGTTTGAAGCATCTCGAGTTTCTAGACACATGGATGAGTTGTGATACAACAAAACAGTCTATCTGTGGATGATAATATATAAGCTCCTTCTCCTCGGGGTTAGTTAAGCACTTTGGCAAAGGAATTAACGGTTGCCACTCACGTAATTCAAAGCTTTTCCAACGAATTGAGAACGTCGGTCTCCGATTGCGTAAAATGTAAACAAAAGGAAGTTAATACATATACGTTAAATTCCTTAGCTTGCGTTAGGGCTACTGATAGCTGTGGGGTCATGTTATCAGGTCGACGTAAAGTTAGCCGGGTTTCAATCCCAAATTGAAGTATCTCGCGAGTCTAGCTACACCGATGAGTTGTGATACAACGAAACTGTCTGTGGACGACATTATATATATATATATATATATATATCCAAACATCCATAGTTATATGCTGAACTCCACTTATAATCATATGACCTTTTCCACTCTGCACAAACATATGGATAGCTAAAACGAGATGCGGCTAAAGTGCGGGCCAGTGATATCGTAATGAGCGAACTCGAGCTCCAGTTGCTCTACTACATTCACTTTCGGACAAATACACTTGGGAAACGTATGAACCCCTATATCCCTCCAACAATGATTTGAATAGTAACACACCCTTTTTTTCTACAAGGACAGCTTTGGCATTATTAACTTTCAAAAGGTGATATGCCATTAAACAAAGAAAACAAACCAAACCTAAAATGAGATGACTGTGACGTAACGGTTACCTTCGTAAGAAATGGATTTTGTGAGCCGAGTTCAAACCTCGGCGATGCTGTTTGCGTTTCACTTTACACAAATGTCTTCAGGAAAAGTATGAATCCACCTGTTTTCCCCTTCCTTGAATACTGAACACTGCAGCCTTGATACGACAAGTCTAGGAAAACGAAAACAGTTCAAATCAGCAGTACTCTGCATAAAAAAAATTGACTTTAAGTGACGAAGGGATTCGGTAGATGTATTCATATAACGAAGAATGAACAATAAGCAATAAAAAAAAAGTATTCAGGTACACCGAAATTATCAGCCCCAATCAATAGTATCTAGAAACAGGTTTTTGCTTTTACACTCTGAGGATGGTTTGGTTTGGTTTTAAGGCATATCAACCATTGTAGGTTATTTAATGCCAAATCCAGTTTCTACATACATAATATATATGATTTGTAAACATATTTTGTTGTCAATATTTTTAAACAAGCATGAGTTCAATTTTTTTATTTTGCACACAGTAAATGGTTTCAAGTATTGCTATCTAATACGAATATCTCTATTTGATATTTATCATTTGCTTGCACACAGTTAAATCGTTTCATGTATTACTAAGTAAAACTAACAATTTAACATCAGTTATTTGTTTGAACACATAAAAATAGATATACATGATATGTAAGATTGATTTGGTTTGTTTGGTTTGGTTTGGTTTTATGGCATATCAACCATTGTAGGTTATCTAATGCTAAATCCGGTTTATACATATAAATCAAATATATATGGTTTGTAAATATAATTTGTCGATAACACTTTTAAATGAACCTAAGCTTATTTTTCTTATACACAAAAAATGGTTTCAAGTATTGTTATGTATCACTAACGATTCAATTAAACATCAATCATTTGTTTACGCACAGTTAAATGATCAAACAGTTTAATTTCAAACAATTCAATTTAGCATAAGTCATTTGTGTGACCTCAGTTTAGTTCATGGAAGCATGCGTGAATAATTCTACCGATTGGGACACCTTTATGTATTCTTCCTTTACATTGCTACCTGCATGTATATTATGCATGTAAAATATTTAGTGTTCTTCCGTTGATAATTGAGTTTATTTCGACTTTCCTTCCGTTTTATTTAGTGTTCTCATATCACGCCTATACTAATAGATAACTGGTTCTTGGCGAGTGAAAACTCAACTAAATATCTTCCCAACCACCAAGCATTCAAATAATATATAATAAACACAGAGTTGAAATTTGAAAACAAATCACAGATTCTGTTCTCTCTCTCTCTCTCTATATATATATATATATATATATATATGTGTGTGTGTGTGTGTGTGTTTGACTCAGTCTATATAACCTCCTATCTACCCACCAACATAATTATTTACTAAACTAAAAGTTTATTTTAGTGTTAGTCCAGAAGTTTGAGGTACCCTGGGAGAATTTAACTCACTAAAAGTTGTCTGTCTTTTTCGTATTTATAAATGGTTAAACCTAATTTTGAAATTTCAGAAAGGCAGAGTTCTACACTGGACTTGATATGGTTTCGTTAGGTTATTTATATTATGTTATTTGGTTAAATATCAATCCTTGATGGTTATATAATTCCAAATCATGTTTATACATATATCATACAGGATTTTTAAGTGAATAGTTTGTTGGTATCATTATTTTTAAACGACCTAGAGTTCATTTGTTTGCACACAATGAGATTGTTTCAAGTCTTGCTTTTTAATGTTAATCATTCAATTCAATTTAATCACTTGTTTGAACACAGCTAAATCGTTTCAAGTATTGCTACTTATAAGGAATAATTCTATTTGATATTAAACATTTGTTTTCATACAGTAACTGGTTTTACGTATCACTATCTAAGACTAATAGTTCTATTTGCACACAGTTAAATGGTTTCAAGAACTGCTACTTAACATTAGTAATTCTATTTATCAAGTATTCCTATCTAATCTAAGATTAATAATTTATTTGCATACAGTTGAATGACTCCAAGTACAGCTATTCAACACTAATGATTCTATTTAATTGTAATTATAATCCCTAGTAGAAGATTGAACAGTCCACAGCATGAGTGACGTCTATGTCAGTGGTTAAACTCATTTTTCAATTTAGGAAACAGATGGAAGTCTGATGAGGTTAAGTCTGATGAATAGGGTAGATTTTCATCAAGTTTGAAGCCATGACCTTAAAAAGCATCAAACGTAACAACTGATTTGTGAGATGCCACATTGTCTTGACAGTCCAGTCGGCTGGGGCAGCAGAGTTTGTCGACTGCATCTCTGCAGAGGGCAAAACTCTCTCTAAACCATCTGATCGTCAGACTTCAGGCTTGGAGCCCAAGGGATTGTAGAGTACCTCTTCATTACTTTTACTCCCAGGTCCACCTGACTTGATAGGGTCCCAAAATTATATGCTGTTTTCTTTGTAAAATGCTACTTGTACAGTGTGTTTTAAGTGTAAAGACAATTTTACCGTAAATCCAAATTTAATATATGACACTGGTCAAAGGTGCTAGCACGCTCGGTACATGGAAGAGTCTTTTCTAAAAGCTTAGAATCCCCACAGAACCCCCCCAGTAGTTTAGAAGAAAAAAACAGCCTAAGTAAAGAAAGTCCCCAAAGCAAAAAAAAAACAAACATGTTAGGGCCAATATCAGAAGACAGGTTAAAGTATACAAAAAAAAAACTCTTATAACTATACGTTAGTCTTGGACTTTAAGTAAGTTAAATCTTACTGGAAAAGAAAGGCCCCTTTTTTTACGTACACATGGGAAGCAGTATGATGGACATAAAGGTATACGAATAAACCCATTGACGGCCAAACGCAATGTCTAACTTGGTCCCGGACGTATGAGTCTTGCAGCTCAACGCTCAGGATCGTCAGTTCGATCGGGGAACTACTGCTGCTCATCTATAAGAGTGGCTTCTATAGATGAGAATAAAAACAGCCATCGAAAGATAACCATGACCCACACTCAAACAACATACATAAATTGCATCGCTCTTCGCGCGGGTAAAAAAGGGGCGCATCCTGCTGAGTTTTGAGCCCTGGCCTCAGTGTTAGAAAAATCGGCTACAGAGCTCAAACAACAAAAACTACTAAAATGCAAACAAACAATACAAATAGCGACATTTAACGTTAGAACCTTAAATAGAATAGGTCAACTACCGGAGCTGACTGCATCGGCCGTAGAACATAAGATAGACATAATATGCATACAAGAACACAGATACACGCACAACGAGGATATCAAATATCACGATACTGGCAATGGATGGTCGCTAGCCACTGTATCAGCATGGAAAAACTCGGCCAATGCCATGGTAGGAGGTGTGGGCATACTTATAGGACCAAAAGCGTTAAAATCACTTAATAGCATTGAGAGAATACAACCTAGGATGTTGGTAGCTACTTTTAATGGCAATCCTAGAGCAACAATCATCTCCTGCCCTACCAATGTTAGTGAAGAAACTGAACTCATCGCTTTTTACGATGAGCTATCCTCTCACGTGCGTAGCATTCCGAAACACAACGTCATTGGCGGTGACATGAATGCCCAAATCGGGAAAAACGGAAACAACAAATACAGCCTACACAACACGTCAAATAGGAATGGACAATATCTAACAGATTTCATGATAGAAAATAGATTATCACGCCTCAATACAAACTTTCAAAAGAGGGAGGAAAATTATGGACCTACACTTACGTGAACAATAATAAAGCACAGATAGCCTGTCTTTATAAACAAGAAATAGAAAAATAGCGCAATGAATTGCAAGGCATACTCCTCTTTCGAGGGTGTGTCCACCGATCACCTAATAGTCACGGCAAAAATACGACTAGGCCTACGAAAAAACGCCACACGAACAGCGACCACCAAACACTATGACTGTGCCCTACTTAACAAGACATATTAGAGATAAATATGTATCAAAATTGAGGAACAGATTCGCGACACTACAGGAGAAGACAGAAAAAGATACCCCAAATGACGAATATGAGAATTTCGTCAATGCATACCTCGAGGCAGCAGTGAATTGTATTCCAACAAAACCTTGAAACGTTAGTGGTTAGAGAAAAACGTGCAGACGAAAAAACTGCCTCCAAATGCTATAGGAAAAACCCAACAAACACAAATCCCCTAAAACTAAAAAAAAGGCACAAAATGAATTAGCAAGCATATATCTAAAAGAACAGACAGAATACTTACAAAATCAGATAGATAAGATTAGAGACTCAGTGGAAGATAGGCAATCTAGTATAGCCTGGCAAACGATAAACAAAGTGAGTTGAAGGTAGAGAACCAACAAAGCTAAATTGAAAGCTACAAACCAACAAGAAAGAATAAAACTGTGGAAACAGCATTTCGAAAATCTACTAGGAAACCCACCGAAAGTTACACATGAACCAATCACCAGAATTATTTGTAAACAATTGGACATTAAACTAGGACCGTTCACTCAAGAAGAACTTGACTCAGTTCGAGGCCATGCTCGAAATTATAAAGGAAAATCCGGTGAGTAGCACTCGGAGAATATCAGTCGAGATCTGTATTCTACAGTCTCCGAGTGTCCTGATATATGACATTAATCAATCTGAACGCGAGGCTGGAGCCTCGCCATCAGATTTAGGAATGTGAAGTACTCTTTCATTGCCATTGCCCCCAGGTCCACTCTGATCTGAAGAGGTTGCACCTGATAGGATTCTATCTATGGGTCAAATAGAACAATATGTGCAAACAAATGACTGATGTTAAATTGTGACTGATACATAGCAATACTTGAAACCATTTAACCGCGTAAAAAAGAAAATGAGCGCAGACTCGTTTAAGAATATTATCTACAAAATGTGTTTACAAATCATATATATATTCAATATATATGTATAGATAAGATTTGGCATTAAATAGCCTACAATGGATTATATGATTATTTACCAACCCCTCCGCTCGGACAGGATATGACACAAGGTCAATTTTTAAGCGGAGTTTAACAGGTTGAAATTCAGAGTTTTCCTTCTCCTAGACTAGTTGCCTCACCAAGGCTGAAGAACCTAGTCTGCCCTACTATTTACCCATAGCTGGAGGGAGATTAATTGGATTCATACCTTTTCCAAGCGTATTAGTGCTATGTGAAATGCAATCAGTCTCGTCCAGGATTTGAACTCGTGTCGCCGTGTCCATTTCCTACGAAGATAGCCATTACACCACGGGCACCTCCTACAATGGATTATATGCCCTCAAACCAAACCAAGGTATACCAGATAATAAATCTAAGCTAGCAAAATTCTCCATCAATAATAATCTACTTCGCCATTTCGAAAAAGAAAGAAATTTAAATGGTCCTCTTGGACCAAGTAGATTCTGAGAATTGATTGCTCGAAGGAAGAACAGTCTATTTTAGGCCCTGACTCACAGACAGGACTGAGTTGTCATAAATTACGATTGAGTAAGACATGTTTATAATTCGCATTGAGTTAGATATGTGCGACTGAGAGAAGTTTCCTTCAATTGCAGCTGAGCCGTAGAACTGTTAAAACTGAACTTTCTTCAGATCATGGGTTTAGCGTATAATTAAAGTGCTATATCAAATTGTCTTTAGAAAAAAAAATTCCATGGAAAAATCTGCTCAGTTGCTTGTTTCAAACAATCATTTTCACCTCGGCAAAAAGTGTCATAAATGCTATCAATTTCATCTCTTTTATCACGTACATACGCGACCTTCAAGTAAAAGTTTTAAAAAAAAATGAGTTACGATCAGCCGACTGCTCTCCAACTTATTCTCAATGCATATAGACTTTAAGGCGACGATAGAAAACGTGTTCTTCCGTTTCTTTTAAGTCACTGTCCTGATGACACCTACTTGAAAATGTATGGAAGCGTATTTGAATCAAAAGAAAATGAAGATTCAGATTTAAGATCGTTCCCTGGTACTCAAAAGCACCGATGGGCAAGATTATTCTATTAAATCATGATTCTCCCTTTCCATACATAAAAAAACACTCCCTTACGACCTTTTCCTATCTCATGAAGTGGTTGGTTTGGTTTCGTTTGGTTAGGTTATTTGGTTTAATGGTATATCAATTCTTGTGTTTATTTAATGACAAAGTTGGTTTATATATACATATATATATATATATATATATATATATATATATATATATATATATATATATATAATTTGTTAGCAAATAGCAAGTAAGTAACTCCATTTTCAGACATGCTAGAGCTTATTTGTTTGCACAGAGTTGAATGGTTTCAATTACTGCAATTGACCCTTAACTGCTGTCTCCTAGCACCCTTAAGATAAAATAGGGATAAGTATTTGTTTGCTACAAGAGCAATTTTAAGAATACTTTAAACTATGGGTACAAAATAACTCTAGACGAGTTTCTAAGGCTGGACATTGACTGATTGATCGAATCGGGCCTATCCGACTCCCAATCTAACCCAGTAAGGACCAAAGTGGTGTTTTTCCGGTTACTTCTCATGAAGGATCCTAGAATCAGTCGACACTTGCCAATAAAAACCTCTCTTCATTGTGTACACATTTCTATACTGTGAGAGATTGATTTTAACGGAATGTCAACCCGTCTAGGGTTATTTTGTGCGCATAGTTTAGAGAACAATGTACATTTATTTTTACAGTTTTTGTGTAGTTTCTTAAAAGAAATTGTGCCCGGTTATATGTTATCGAATGTTCCTATCTAATACGAATGATTTATAAACAGGGGTCTATCGTAACCTGTCCACTAACGTACACATCGTCCTAGTAAAACAACATCCGGTTATGAACGGATGTGACGAATCCCCTTTTTATGACCTTAACCTCTCGTCTCAGATAAAAAAAAAAAGGGATAAATTTGAAATTAACTATATTAACAGAACATTTCTGTCACAAACAACACTATAAAAATGGAATAAATGATCTTCGATAGCCGACGCTACGCTAAAGAAGTGATTTATCTTTACGCCCATTTTTATAACTGTCTATTTACACAAACTCCACAGCGTGGTGTTGCCCTACTTTCATATAACAAAGGCTCCTGAAACGGCAAAAACTAGAGGTCCCCGCGGACGCTCTAGGGCGTTTGTGTGTGGCCTTTCCTCTCCAGTTCTTGGGTTGCATTCGGTAGGCCGTCTTACCTCTGGGCGGTTCTGCCGGGTGGGACTCGGCACTGGAGATTTCCTCCGGCCTCAGGGGGCCATCCCCCCAGGCTTATACCCCCTTCGGGGGGGGGTTATTGCCTGGCGCCTGAGGCGCCCCAAAAAGGGGAATGCCGACGGGGCCGAAGGTATTTTTGGCCTTGCCGGACGCGTGTGGGCTTCGGCCCTGCGACCGGGCCCACCTTAAAAACGGCCTTGTGCCATATTCGTGCGTTGGTGGGACGCAACGATAAATACAGAGGTCCCCGCGGACCTTTTTTCCTCTCCAGTTGTTGGGTTGCATTCGGTAGGCCGTTTTATCTCTGGACGGTTCTGCCGGATGTGCCTCGGCACTGGAGAATTCCTCCGGCCTCAGGGGGCCATCCCACCAGGCTTATACACCCTTCGGGGGGTTGGGTTTATTGCCTGGCGCCTGAGGCGCCCCAAAAAGGGGAATGCCGAAGGGGCCGAAGGTATTTTTGGCCTTGCTGGACGCGTGTGGGCTTCGGCCCTGCGACCGGGCCCACCTTAAAAACGGCCTTGTGCCATATTCGTGCGTTGGTGGGACGCATCGATAAATAACAGAAGTCCTCGGACGCTCTCAGGAGCCGCTCTTAGCGGTCTCCAAAAGGCTCGAATCCTACATCACGTGGTGCATTCGCCTTTGACATCACATATTTATGCACAAACGGTCCTTCTAAGGGCCGTAAGAGGTCCCCTTCTGCGGGTCGGAGCATCACTGGCAGCCTTAACTGGCTCGCCGAAATAGACGGCCCGGAGGCAAACACGAAGATGGATTCTAAGACCAGCCGGTCTTAGCCCTCGCTCGGTTCCGATCGTCCGATAAGCTGCGCAGCGCTAATGGCACGGTCCAGCCTTTAGCTACCGCTTCACTATCTGCGCAGCGCTAAGATAACGCCCATCTTAGCCTCGGCCTCCTGGCCTGTCCGCTCGTTTGTGCAGAGCTTCGGCACGGCCCAGCCTTATCTCCCGTCCGATACGTCCGTACGGCTTTGACACGGCAAAGCCTTCGATATCGTTCGACCGTCCGTACTGCTTCGGCACGACAAAGCCTTAGCTAGCGTCCAATACGTCTGCACGGCTTTTAGCGCGACCCAGCCATAGCCATCGTCCGTATGGCTTTGACACGGCAAAGCCCCCGCCTTCGTCTCGTTACGTCCACACGGCTAGGGGCACGACAAAGCCCTAGTTTCTCTCGACTCGTTCGCTCGATCTCGCCTGTACTAAGGCCTGGCAAACCTTAACCACGGTCTCCGACCTTTCTCTTGGTCCGTAACACTAAGACACGGCTCAGTCTTAGTCACTAGCCCGCCCGACACTACACGACCAAGCTGCCATAACCGAACTCGACCTCGACGCTCCTGCAAGGTATCACGCAGTCCACGTAACGACTTGCTGTTACGGACTGTCCTACCACTGCAACACCTGGCTCACGTACAACCCGCTGTATGAGCCAGCAACCAGATCGACACACCCTCGGTTAACTCAACATACCGTCATAACCGGGAATATCGATCTACCAACTACGACCGACACCAGCTTTCAACTATGATCATCCAGCTGCATTCTACGACTCATCCGACCTCAGCTTTCAACTATGATCATCCTGCTGTATTCTTCGACTCGTCCGACCTCAGCCTTCAACTTCGACCATCCAGCTGCATTCTACGACTCAACCTACGCCTGCTACCCGCGACTAACATCAAGCTGCGCTCATCTACGTCTCAACTATACCAGCTATCAACGTTACCATTCTAGCTGAAGACCATATTCGAGCATTATGGACTTAACACACGTTTGTAGATCTGACAATAAATTGTCATTTGTTACGTCGCCTTTGTTCCTTCATTGTCTTTGGCTGTCACTTACTCACACGCATTAAACTTAATTCATTTGCGGGGTCGACATGCTTATCGGCTCCGCAACAGGTCTATTTAATCCATAAATGGAAGCCTAACAGTTACGACCACTCTGAGTCAGAGTGAACCTGAGTGTAATTGCAATTAAGGGGTACTCCCCTCTCTACAGATGTCCAGAACTGGAGGTCTGTGGAATCAAATAGCAATACTTGAAACCATTTTAGATATATTAGTGTTAGCAATACTTAAAACTATTTAAATAAATGCAAACAAATAAGCTCTGGCTCGTTTTAGAAACTGTTGCCTATAAACTATTCACTTACAAATCCTATAATATATATATATATAGGATTTGGCATTAAATAACCCACAAAGGTTAGTATGCCATAATTCACAACCAAACGATGTCATTGTTAATTGTATTCATAATAAAAACTTTTTCAGTTTAATAAACGAATTGAGTTGACCAATAAGAAACATTATTTTAAAAGATTAATATTGTGTAGTGTTATAACAGCTGTCATAATTGCATATTTTTAGTGTCAAAATTAGTGATCTTTGTTATTTAATTCTACCACCGAATATATATATAATCATCCTTAAGAAAATGCAGTATGAGAAACCGAGGTATGGAATAATATTAAAGTGCTCAGATGCAACCAAGAGGAGCAGTAAAAAATCTAAAAATTACTCACATTTTTCTTATTCCTATAACTAAAAATTTCATGCGCTATTTAGCACAATCATCAGAAAAGAGGTTATATATATATATATATATATATATATATATATATATGTAAGTAAGTTGGCCAACCGTAGTCGATGGCGACCCGAACGCTCCCTTTTCAATAGCTACAACACGGAGGTGTAAGGCAGGACGCTACTCCTTTGCCCGGATTGCTTCACTTTCCCTTGATACATACCTTATAATGATGAGTGTTAACCAAGAAGGCATCAAGTACCATTTTTAGAATCTTTAGTATGACACGACTTGGGATTGAACCCCGGTCGCCCGGACCATTGGCGAATATACATATATATATATATATATACGAGAATCAAATGGGTTTCCAGACTTTTTTCGTATGGGCACTTTTATTGATTGTACACAGATGAAACTCTAGTCCGCTTCGAAGTAATCTCCTCTGGCTGTAATGCACTTGTTGTACCGTTCCAACAACTTCTTGAAGGCCCCATGGAAGTCCTCTTGTGTGAGCGTGTCAATGACCTTCGTCACAACCTCTTTCATCTCCTCAGTTGTCTCATAACGACAGCCTCTGAGCTTAAGGAATAACCAAAAGTCACAGGGAGAAAGGTCTGGACTATTGGGAGGGTAAGGAACTGTCTTGATGTCCCTACTCGTCAAATAGTCTGTGACAAGGATGGAGTTGTGGACTGGTGTATTGTCCTGATGGAAATGCCACTGACCCGATTTGAAGAGTGTTGGCTTCTTCCGATGGAATCTCTTCCTGAACTCCCTTAAAACCTCAACATAGTAACCCTAACCCTAACCCTTTGGCCAATCAATTCTGGTGTATTGACTTCCTTACTCCTCCCACACCTCTCATCATCCCTCACAGACTCCTTGCCTTCCTTGAATCTCTTATGCCCCTCAAAAACTGATGCTCGATTAATGCAAGATGGTCCAAAAGTAGTCTGAAGTATTCCATACGTTTCTGTGACATTTTTTCCAAGTTTAAAACACAATTTTTTTGCATATCGTTCTTCTAAAGTGTCCTTACGTCCAGATTGCATTTTTAAAATTCACCAGCTGTGACAATCAGGCTTTAGTAAGGTGTATTCCAATTGCTGCTGTAGCTGTTGATTTGAAGCTGAAATCATAAGAATTGGTCAGTCATCTCATAAGATGTATAGCAATGATATAGTGAATTTTCAAGAGTCTATGACAATTTTAAATCTCTGTACAAAAAAGTCTGGAAATATTGAATGCACCACATATATATATATATATATATATATATATATATATATATATATATATATATATGTGTGTGTGTGTGTGTGTGTGTGTGTGTGTGTGTGTGTGTGTGTGTGTGTGTGTGTGTATCACTTGCTAATATAAGACCACAGAGTCGCAGAACTCACTATAAAGAAGTTTGAGTAAAAAATCCAGCACTGCATGTACTCTAGAAACCTATAAATGTGGATGAATATCGTGTCTAGAAACCCCTATCCCCAAAAGGACTCAACTATAAATGAAACCACCAAAAACATTACTTTTTAACACTCAAGCACTTACTCTCTCAATACTTATTCACTTTGATAGCAAAATATTAACGTCAAACAATAATTCATTTCAAAATTCATCAATTTTTATTGACATATTTCTACTTAATGACACCATCGAGAAAAATACTTCTAAATCTAAAAACATTTCTAAACACTAACGAATCGAATGTTCAAGTTTTTAATTTGAATTCCAACTCACATAAACACGTGAACGCCAATCCCCTGGCGTATACAAGACTATCAATCTTGAACTAAATGTTTTCTGATGATGACCAAAAGCTGAAACTAGTTGGGATTTAAAAATTAATTTCTTTTTTAATTACCAATGTATGTGTGTTCTTTCTTTCCTATTATATATGTGTGTATGTATATGTGTGTGCGTGTGTGTATTACTTAGTGGTTAGCTTATATTTACTAAGCGTAACTTAGTCTGTCATAAGGCTAATATCATGAAACATTCTCATATAAAAATAATTGTCCGCTAAATTAATTCACCACAGACCTCAAATATAACCTTATGCTCAGGCATGCCCAAAGTAACTGTATTCAAGCATTCATGGACAATCCAATTCAATACACATGAGTAATTGACAGTTAGATTAACGACATTACTTGCGAGGAGGGAGTCCTCGATTGTAGTGGCCAACGTGCTGGACTGCGGCATCGAAGTAAGCGAGTTCGAAATCCATTCGCGCTATTACATTCATTTTTAAACTAATACCTTTGGAAAAAATATGAACCCTCTTACCCTCTTCCCCCGGCTATGAGTTGAACAGTATCACTGCTATTCCTCTCCGATTCTGGCTTTGGCATTACATAATCTACGAAAGTTGATATGTCATTAGACAAAAATTCAAACCATTACCTACGATTCGATATTTAGATATGAACTTCCGGTAAAAGATCACGGTCGTGAGGTACCCAGTGAATGTAGACTTCCCTTTATCATTACATAGATCTCCGAGGCCAGCTTGCCAATTATATGGGCACCGTTGGCGCTCCAAGAAAGATCAGTATAGACTATGCTACAATGCCGACTTAAATCAATTTAGAAAACTGATGACAAAAATATGCCGATCGAAATTCTCGTATTTGATAGCATAGATAAAAAAAAATCAATAACCAGATATGAAAAACAATTTCAGAACCTTGAAGATTATCTAGAAAAGATCCTTGACCTAGATGGCCTAATCTATGTGACGTAAAATTTTTTGGTAATCTATATTTATGTAAGCGTCTTGTTTCCCAGATATTAAAAAAATAAGAATCAAAGGTCACAATTAATAATCCTGTTTGCTTCAATAGAATTATATTCAATTATCCAATTGCGATTAAAGTTTAAGGATGAGACGCTTTCCAGATCGATACACAAAATGTTGCTGAACAATCAAAATAAACATTTACTAATTATACCTCATAGTGTGTCCTGGGAAAAACATCCAACGGTGAGGTTCCAATTTTGGAGTTCAGGAGAGTATGGAGTATCTTTTCATTGCCATTAATTCCAAGTTCATTTTGAAGTGGCAGGACCAATTAAGGACTCATTTATTGGTCAAATAGTTCTGTTTTCAAATTATTTGTATCTGACGTAAAATACATTTTTATCTGACGTGAATGACATAGGAATTTTTTGTGAATAAAATTACGAATGTTGAATAGCAACTCTTGAAACCATATAACTGTGTGCAAACAAATTATTATTTTTTAAATGAATTATTCATGTTAAATAGTAATACTTGAAACCATTCAAGTCTATACAAATTAGAAATATTAAGAACACTTCTTACTATATTATCTTGAGCAAATTATTTTTATTTAGAATAGTTACTTGAGGCTATAATTGTTTACTAAGAATTATTTTTATTTGTTATTTGAAACCACATGTATGTCAGCAAACAAATGATTATAATCAAGTAGAAATGATTACTTGAAACTATTCATCAGTTCGATTTGCTTTTTTTGCTCAATCAACCTTCGTGAAGAAACAAAGAAAGCCATTTTTGTAGAAGAACAGCAGTGATACTATTTAATCGATAGCTAGATGGATAAGGGGTTACATACCTTTCCTAAGGGTTTTTGTCTGAAAATGAGCATAATAGCGCGATTAGAGTTCGAACTTGTTTACTTCGAGGCTACAATCCAACAGGTTAGCCACTGCAACACAGGAACTCCCCTAATACAACTGTGTAAATCATTTGTATCAAATAAGAATACTTGATATCATATGACTATGTGCAAGCAAATGATTATAGACAAATAAATAGAATATTAAAAATATATTTATGATTATAATTATACATTTATAAATATATTCAAGTTTTGGCTTTAAATTACTCATAAAGAGTTGATATGTCGTTAATCAAAGAAAGCAAAAACCAAATTTACACCTCATCCTAAAAATTCAGATATTTCTATGGGATTACAATGTGATTAAACGTTTGGACAAGCTTACCATAGAATTTTTCAATGTGTTTTTTACAAAAACTTGCACAGACATCCAGCCACCTAAAACCCCCGATTAGATACAGAGAACAAAATTTATTCCAACCGGCTTTACAAATATAAATAACTAAATATGTGATATACATTCTCGGTTGCCTTGGAGACACGACTGATCAAGCATTTCCTTTGCTGCAAATGTTATCACTGAAATTATAATTTTTTAATGGATTTGTGTCACAGTCTGTTCTCCAAACCTCATTCGAATACAATAAAGACACTCGCCCCAGTACGTAAATTCTACTTTATAGAACAAAGAACATACAAAGAAGATCGGAGTATAAACGGGCGAATCGTGATGAAAAAAAAAAAAGTTAAACAACAATAGTCGGAATAAAACGCCTAAAATGATTCAAACATTCCGTTTTATAAAATTAAGACAAAAACAAGCAGAATAATAGTCTAAATTCTCATCTCAGAAGGGCACATATATCACACTATGATATTTGGTAGAACGTAAGTGTTGTAAAAAAAACATTGAGAAAAATGATAATAGATAATATCCCACTGCCTTTGTCAAACAGAATTCCTGACTCATGACAATCCATTTCTTCCTGACATTCAATGCACAACAGATTGACTAGCGAAATATTGTAAAACTAATTTGAAGTAAAAATTGTAAAATTCACTGCTTAATCACTTGCTTCTTTTTAATATTTTATTAGTGCATAAAAGGACTAATTTTAATCTAGAGAATAATAGTATATTATAAGTTGTGAATAGTAGGTAATGATAAAAAAGACGAAAAATATCGACGTACATCGAAATGCAGTGTTAAATTATAAAGTACTTGTATTTATTATTTGAAAAGTAGAGTTGAATTTGGAGAAAGGGAATTAGAAATTGTATTAGACAGCCCTATAATGAATTGAGCTGGTCGATAATCGTCTGGACATCTCAGATGAAATCGATGATAGTCCACCTCCTTTATTTTTTTCGTCACATCCTACTTATGTGGAGACTTGGTAAATACATACTTTATAGTATTTCGAACTATGACGTCTTCTTACAATTTACCCAACTTTTATTTCGGGGAGAGGTTCTTGGAACTCAGTTGGAGGAATATGCACACAGCAATCTTAACACATGTGTGCCGTTTGACGTCCGAAAACCAACTAACTAGATTTTAAAATAGTTCTTTTACCTCTAGAACCGTTTTGGTCTCATGAGTGAAACTAACCAATCAGAGCTTTAGTCTCAGATTGACCTTGAGTTCAGAAGCTTTCAATCCTACCGAGTGACCCACGGTGTTTTTCCACATGTTCGACGGTTAGACTTATTTAAATACCTACACTACATGTCAATAATAGATATCACCAATCTATTATGTAACAATTGTACCAGGAAACGTTGGGTCAACTTGTCATGAGTAACAGGGTATGACTCCGAGAACAATCTGGGAAATCAGCGGGGATTGAATGATTTCGGTCATGCGATCAAAACGTCATAGAATTAATAAAATAGTTTAAAATTTAATCAGTTAGTTCCTAGGCGTCGACAGGCACACATATATAAAAAATGGTGTACGCATATTTTTCCATTCATGGACAACAAAGTCACTCCCCGAAGTCGTCAGGTTATATGTAAAAGAATACATGTTTAGATAAGGAGGCAATAAAATAAGTGTGTTCACGAAAGTGTTTTGGTATTTGCACTTCTTTATAAAAGTTTTCACCGTATTTGTTCTTCATAATGAAAAAGCCTGCGGCCCGCAATAAAATACAAAAAGATGGGCTTTCGAAAAAAAAAAAAAAAGAAATCAAAGTGAACATGGCCATTGTCAAAAGAAGAAATTCAGGTATCCAACAGCAATCCATACTAATATTCAAACGTGAATATTATTTCATCTTTTCCTTTGAACTTGAGAATTCATCTTGTCGCTCTAAATACACAGAGTGGTGAAGAAACGTCTGACAATTGATATTGTTTAATAAATTGCTGTGATATTTTAAAATGCATAAGCTGTCCGGCATTTCTGTATATTTTCTACTTGTATATGTAATCATAAGAATGAATGAAAGTTTTAACGTATTTGTTTGATAAATCCTACTTTTTTGCTATGTTATCATTTGAGAGAATGAAAGTTTTGAAGCATTTGTTTAATAAATCCTACTTGTTATATATGTAATCATTTGAGTGAGTATGAACCCTCCCCCCATACCCTCCTTGTTATGTGTTAAACAGTAACACTACGGTTCGACAAGAAGAGTGGCGATGGCATTAAATAACCTATGGAGGTTGATATGCCATTTAACAAAGAAACCAAAACGGTAGAGTGAATGAAAATTTTGACGGATGCATGGAGAGATTCTTTTGTTAATCATTTTAAATTTGCGGTAAAATAAACCTTCTCTAGTGTCCTTTTATCTATTTTTACCCAAGTCACAAAGTGTAATTTCTGTCTCCTGGGAACGTAGCACAATTCCTTCTCTTTTTTATGCAGAAAACTACACCTCGTACAGCTTTTGGTTTGTTTTTGGTTTGGTTGTGTTTTATGGCATATAAACCCTCATGGAAGATTTAATGCCAAATCCATATATATATATATATATATATATATATATATATATATATATATATCAGGACCTTGAATAAGTTTTCACTGTTTTCCAATAGATAACGTCCCCATAACTGCGTGCGTCTAGTTTCAGATGGTAATGCATCTATAAGGAAGTACTATAATCCAGCTTGAAATTCAGTGAATGTCATTTTGCCGAAATGTAAACAATTTTATTTTTTAAGTATTGCTATTTAACAAGTAATTCTATTTATCAAGTATATCTATCTAATTTAATATCAATCATTTGTTTGCACTGAGTTAAATGGTTTCAAGTATTGCTATGGAACACAAATAATTCTACTCAAAATTATTCATTTGTTTGCACACTGTTAAATAGTTTCAAGTAGAGTAACTGATTAGATAGTTGTGTTTGACTCGTAAACTGAGTTCTGAGAGGTAGTACCCTTCCGGGTCAGAGTGAACTGGGAGAATGGTTATAAAGAGGCCCCTCACATTCCCAAACGCTCAAGAACTTGAGCCTCACCGTCAGGTTCAGTATTGTGTCATATGCAGGACACTCGTTGGGGGAGAGAGTGTCTTACTTTTCTGAAAAAATATAATCGGTGAATTCAACAGTCGACCGGGCGATAGTGTAGATTTTCTTTCCTTAAAATAGTCATATGGAAAAGATTAAATGAAAAAGAAAATCTAATAAAGATGCTCCTTTTTCTTTCTTCGAGATGCATCTTTTTATCTCTTCTGCCGTGATCGCTCTTAAACCATCTCTTTTTTTCTCTTACTTTGTATTTTTGAAGTTATTTTATCTGCTATAATCAAACGGTAGTTGTTAACGCATCTATAGATATTAACTTTAATCAAAATTTCTTGTTAAACATCGTTATTGCCAATTAATTTCCTTGTAGTTTATAAGGCGGCGTTTTCTCTCGCTATCAAGTGTCGTTTGAGTCGTTAAATAAATTATCCAGGTGGGCTAGAATGAGATTAATTGTTTGGAATAATTTAAACTGCTATTATCTGAGTCGATTAAAGACAAATTAAATCCCTCTCACTAAGAACTTTGAAGCGTTTCTCAGCTACAATGTTTTAACGTTGCTTTTTTTGTATCTTTTGCTTCAAATGGCATAGAATTGACTATTCTGGTTGTAAAGTTAGTAGATGTAACTGAAATCGAAGTTTCTATTTTCGACTGTTGGACTGATTTGGTTTGGTGGGTTGGTTATTATGGCATATCGGCCATTGTAGATTTTTATATCATATCCTGTTTACACACACACACAAACATATATATATATATATATATATATATATATATATATATATATATTGTCATCCTCAGAGAGACTGCTTTATTGTATTGTAACACTTCAGTGTGGCTAGACTCGCGAGGTACTACAAGCTGGCATCGAAACCTGGCTAACTTTACGTCAGTCGGATATCTTAACCCAGAACCATTGTCAATCTCTGTGTTAATAAAGGAATTTTAAACTTATACCTTTTTACATATACGGTATCGAGTACTGGGAGTGCTCAATACTTAAGAAGAGCCATTGCATTTCTGCTTATATGGTAGCCAGCAAATTCCCCACAAGATTAATCAACCCACGAGGAGGAGACGAATAGTTTGTAGGTAACATTTTAAACGAGCCAGAGCTCATTTGTTTGCACACAGTTAAATGGTTTTAAGTGTTGTTATTTAACTTGATTTGGTTCGATCTTTCATGTCATTATGGGAGGAAACCTCTGAAATTTGACTGTCCTGTCGACGAGGCTTTGAATACGCTCACTCTATCACCTGCATAGGGGTAAGACTCCACCCCCAAAAAGTGATGCCTTGAGTAAGACTCTAAACTTCATCTGAGGATGAGGCTCCAGTTCTGAAGATCTTTGGAGTGTAGATTACCCGTTCGTTGCCATCACATCCAGGTCAACTTTGACCGGGAGTGATAGTAACTGTCAGGGTCCCATCTATGGGTTAAATAGATTTGTGTAAAATTATTAGTATTGCATAAGAATTAGCGAAATCATATAAACAGGTGTAAATTACGAGGTGCATACGATAAATTTCTAGACGTTTTGTATGGGTATTTAAAATTGTTGTAAACTCTTGAAAATTAAGTATGTTATTGCGATACATCTTATAAGATGACTGACCAATTCTTATGATTTTAGCTTCAAATGAACAGATACAGCAGCAATTGGAATACACCTTACTAAAGCCTGATTGTCACAACTGGTGAATTTCAAAAATGCAATCTGGACGCGAGGAAAAATGATATGCAATAAAATTCTGTTTTAAACTTGAAAAAAAATACCACAGAAACGTATGGAATACTTCAAACTGTTTTGGGAGCATCTTGCATGAATAGAGCATCAGTTTTTGAGGGGCATAAGAGATTCAAGGAAGGCAGGAAGTCTGTGAGGGATGATGAGAAGTGTAGGAGGAGTAAGGATGTCATTAGACCAGTGTTGATTGGCTAAAGGGTTAGGGTTAGGGTTACTATGTTGAGGTTTTAAGGGAGTTCAGGAAAAGATTTCTTGGGAAGAGGCCAGCACTCTTTAAATCGGGTCAGTGGCATTTCCATCAGGACAATACACCAGTCCACAACTCCATCCTTGACACAGACTATTTGACTTAGATGGGCATCATGACTGTTGCTCACCCTCCCAATTGTCCAGATCCCTGTCACTTTTGGTTATTCCCTAAGGTCAAGGAAAAACTTAGAGGCTGTTGTTATGAGACAATTGAGGAGATAAAAGAGGCTGTGACGAAGGTCATTGACACGCTCACACAAAAGGACTTCCATGGGGCCTTCCAGAAGTTGTTCGAACGGAACAACAAGTGCATTGCAGCCAGAGGAGATTACTTCGAAGGGGACAAGAGTTTCATGTGCGTACTATCAATAAAAGTGCCCATACAAAAAAAGTATGGAAACTTATCGTATGCACCTCGTATTTGTATTAGATAGGAATACTTGATATATAAATATGTGCAAAAATCTCTTAGAAATCAACTACACAAAAGATATTGATATAAACGGACAACGGATGTGATTCACTAATATCTGCGCACAAACTAATCCTAGATTGGTTGACATGCCATTCAATCAGTCAATCTGAAATTTAAACCGAAAAAAATCCTGTTTTTCACGTGTTTCCACCATGTTAATCAAGTGATATAATCCATTTCTCTCCAGCAAAATACTTTCAATATACATATTTCAGAAATTTATGGTATAAGGAATCTCGCTTAATATTAATACCAACTGTCGAAACCAAGTAAAAATCAAAATTTCAATGCTGGTTTTCAAGGCAAGCAAAAACTTATTACTTCTAAATTCAATGTCTTTCTATCTAACGTTGTTCCATACAAAGTTAAAATGAGTAACAATAAAGAAAAGAAATTATTTTGTTGGTTTATGCTCCAAAGTGAACCTGCATTTATAAAATACATACCACATATAAGTCGATCCTGTGTGTAAGTCGATATTTTTTTTTATGGAGACGAAATCATTAATTTATGGAATTGATTTTTTAAACCAACCTTCGTGGATTATTCAATGCCAAAGCCATCCTTGTAGAAGGACAGTATTGATACTATTCAACCTAGAGCTGGAAAGTTCATACCTTTTCGAAGGGTATTTGTCCGAATGTGAATAGCACGAGTTAATTTCGAACTCGCTCATATCGAGGCTGCTGTCAAGCACGTTAGCCACTCCACCACTAGGACTTTCCTCATTAAATTTGAATTTTTACCTTTTTTTTTTTTTCAAATCATTGATAATTCATGAATTGATGTTTCTTCCCACCTAAAGAGTTGCCGACTAAAAATTTATCTCATAACATTCGAAACACAATCTCTTAGAATTTTGTCGGCCAAAAGGAATGATCTTATGATATTGCAGCTCAATTATTCACCCGAGGTGAAGAGTACCCGTGACATAGTGGCTAGCGTGTTGTACTGCGTCATTTTTGTGAGTTCGAACTCCAGTCCCGTCAGCTAGGGACTAAATAGTACAACTACTGTCCTTCTACGAAGATGGCTTTGGCATAAAATAATCCAAGAAGATTGATATGTCATTAAATAAAGAAACCTAACCAATCTTAATCTTGTTCTACAGAATTTTTGTGGATATTTCATTTTCCGGAAAAAGAAAGCCCAGCAATGTAAAAGAAAATCCAGCAATGTTGCCGATAAAGCCTTCATTAGATGATGACTGTGAGGTTTAAATATCTTCACTCCTTTTTCATCAACAGTGTAGATGCTTTTTTATCAGAAGTTACCGCCCTTCAAATGGGCTCCCCTAACGCTCGCCAGAGGGGCTATTGTAAGTTGATCATTTGGGCCCTTGCTCCCAGGTAATACCAGATTGGCGAGGCTGAGTTATAAGTTAGCAGCTAAGGCGACCCCCAAGGAGGAATGCCAAGAGGATCGACCATTTTTTGAGACGGTCACACGTCTCTCGATTCGTGCGTGACTTCCCACCATAAAAAGATTCATCAAAGTTTTTTCGTGAAACATGGGATTGTGCAAGTGCATCAATCTTCATATTCACCAAAACTTTTAGTTACGTGCAACCTGTTCTTTTCTAAGCTGACTTTATCTCAAGTATAAGATTTGTGGACGGGAAGTTTATAAAATGAAATACTGCTTCAAAAGGGGAATTTCAAGAGTGCTTCGACTTGTGGAAGACTTTTTAGAGTTTGAGCATTGCATGCCTAGAGAACAATTTTTAAGAAAATTGACGTTTCCTAGTTTGTTCCTTTTGTCTAGGAAAATACGACTTTAGTCTCTATAGTTTTTAAAAATCTCTCAAGTTGTTAACAGTTACTTTTGAAATAGACTTTTATGAATCTTGATGAATGATCTTAAAGGAAAAGAATTCATTATCATATTTACCAACCCCTCCGCTCGGGCAAGATATGACACAAGGTCAATTTTTAAGCGGAGTTTAACAGGTTTGAATTCAGAGTGGAAAACTCTGAATTCAAAGTGGAAAACTCTGAATTCAAAGTGGAAAACTCTGAATTCAGAGTTTTCCACTCTGAATTCAGAGTGGAAAACTCTGAATTCTCCTAGACTAGTTGCCTCACCAAGGCTGAAGAACCTAGTCTGCCCTACTATTTACCCATAGCTGGAGGGAGAATAATTGGATCCATACCTTTCCCAAGGGTATTAGTGCTATGTGAAATGCAATCAATGAAAAGAATTCATTATAATTATTTCCACTGATCCTATTAAGTGTTTAACGCTAAATCGTCTTATGCGAGAGAAAGTCGAGTTTCTTTTGTCCGACTCAGATCACCGGATCCATACAACATTCCAACAACCATCACCACCGATATGGTAGATGTTTTTATATTTTTATGTCAACTATTTGACGGGGAAAACCCGTGTAAAATAGTGGCTAACGTGCTGGACTGCGGCATCACAGTAAGCAAGTTTGAATTCCAGTCGTACTATTGCGTTCTCTTTCGAACTATTACCCATGGAAAATGTATCAGCTCCCCTACCCCCACCCTCAGCTATGACCTTGGTTTGCTTTCTTTGTTTAAGGGAATGTCAACCTTCGTGAATATTTAATGTCAAAGCGATCGATATAGAAGGACAGCAGAGGTAGTATTCAACCCTTAGCTGTAGGGAATAAGGGGTCTAACCTATTAGTTGAATAGTACAAGTAATGTCCTTTCAGAAGGATGGCTTTGGCATTAAAGAAAATACGAAGGTTGATATGCACTTAAACGAAAAAAACAAAAAAAACGAATGATTTGGCGTCATGATATTCTAGTCAGATGAAAATAAATCGGTTGGAAATTGGTGAAAAACAAAATATCTATTGTTGTGTTAGTCCGGCGAGGAAGGAAAACCACTTTTTATTAAAAATCTTAAAAACTTCATTTTCCAATCATGACAATAATGTGTAGGATGAAGAGATATTTCCTCTGACGAAAATATGAAATGGTTCAAGTGTTCAGTTATTTTCAGTAAAAAAAAAAAGACAAATACATCTCTGTGGACGAATTTGTTTAAAAAAAAAAGAAAAACGGATGAGCCATAAAAAGGATGTGGCGAGGATTGTCGGTATGGAAGACATAAAATATATGAACGCAAAAATCTCGATTCTGGTCAATAGGTTTATTCACTAAAGTTAGTCTGACACAAAGATCTCCGGTTCAGAGTGGACTTGGGAGTAATGGTAATGAAAGCGTACTCAACATTTCCCAAAGCTCCAGAACAGGAGCCTCACCAGTTTAGTGTCATTCTCAGAACATTCGTTTGGGGTGGGGTTTACCTCTCTGAAAAGGTGCAGTCAGTGTGTTCTACAGCTCAAACTGACTGAGCGGAAAACAATTTGAGCAATTGATGATAGTGGGTAGAGTGTTTTCCAATGGCCCGAGAGACCGGGGCAAAATTCCTGGTCGAGTCATACCAAAGACTTAAAGAATGTTACTTGATACCTCCTTGCTTAACACTCTGCATTATAAAGTAGGGATCAAGGGTAAGTGGAGCAATCTAGGGAAAGGATAAGCGCCCTCCCCTACATCACGATGTTGTAGCTATTGAAAAGGGAGCCTTCAGGTCGCTCTCGACTACGGTCGGCCAACTTACAATCTACTAAATTTTTGATAAACCTAATCCTTATTATTTACTCAAACTTACCGCTCCGGACAGAATTCGACAGGAAGTCAATTTTAAATGGAGTAAAGCTGGTTTGAATGGATAATTTTCCTCCGCCTAGATTGGTTGCCATACCAAAGCTAAAGAACCCCGTCCGCCCAACTGTTTACCCATAGCTCGATTCATGCTTTCCTCGAGGTATTAACGTGAAGCGTGAGTGTATATGTGTGGATGTGTGTCTATATGAATGTTTGTCTGAGAGTGTACGCGCGTGCATGTGCTTGTATTTGAGAGTTTGGTTGTGTGTTTATTCACCTTTCCATAAAGGTAAATTTTGACGTGTTTAATGTAACTTCCCTCATGTGCGCATGTGCATTATTTCAGATATCACAAAGTTCTATTGTCATATTTTCCTTTTGGGTCAATAATTCTCAGACTCTTCTTCTTTAGAAGGTTGCATCTATGTATATTCTTATAAGAACTACTCAGTAGCTAAGGTAAAAAATAAATGGACAATTTTATGTGATACAGAAAAATCAAAAACTTTAATGAAATACAAAATGAAGTCGGAAGCGCTTAACTACAATTTCTTCTATATGTTCAGAAGGTATTTTTTTTTTATAATTTTTATGATTCTCGCGATGCACAAATCACCCAAGTGAGAGATCCTCCATAGCAGAGTTGCTAACGCGCTAGACTGCGACATCGTAGCAAGCGAATTCGAACTCCAGTCACGCTATTACGTTTGCTTTCGGACTTATACTCTTTGGAAATGAATAATCCCCATTATCACCTCAGCTATGGTTTAGATAATTCCACTGCTGTCTTTCTACAAGGATGTCTTTGAGATTAAATTACTCACAAAGGTTGATATGCCATTAAACCAAGAAATCAAACCAAACCAAATTTCTCGGCTGCACCGAGAAATTGCTGACGATGATTGTTTAATGACATTGAAATACAAATATTAGTAAATATAACCAGGTTAATCCTTTGTTTTATTAAGTACATTCCATTATCAACCTCACGTCGAGCTGATAGCACGGATTCCCTTGACTCTCTCTTGCCAACCATCCCAATTGTCCATCGCTCTGGGCAGGTTTTCTATACGCAATCCATTTTCTACACAGAGCTGATGTATGTAAGTCTTTGTTAGTCGACCAACACTGGTGTACTCGTAAGCAGGAAATCAGCATATCTGGTTCGTCTTATTTGGATTGTTTGTAAAATGGAAGATGAGTGAACAAATAGCTGCTAATTTGTAGGCTGCTACTTCCCAGATTTGTTCAAAACAGCATACAGCATCCTGATATAGTTACTATCTAGCTTTTTCTCCAAGCGTTTCGTTAAAGTCCTCGTGATGCAACCAAACAATAGTACTGACACGGCTACAGCTTGGAAGAATTCCTACTTTATTTCATCAGAAAGATCAGAGTATTTCAAACTGTTCCCCTTTTTTGTCAATTCGAGAGAAAATAAAAAGACAGAACAAAATGTCAAATATGAAAACTTTTATTCTTTTTAGTTGCAAATTGTTTTATCTGAAATGAACTGTTCTCAGCTCAGCAGGGACTGGATACTATATGTTTCTTGTTAATGTATTTATATCTAATTAATATTTCTGGTTACTTGAACTGTAGCTCTCATTTCCTACTATGTGTCGCTCACAACAGATTTAATCTGACTCTCCAAAATATGCAACACTGACGTCACTCAACAGCCAATTATGTATACGCCCAAATCCTATGCCGAACCAATGGTATTGTCACGGTAGAAATGAAAGTAGTCTTCATTTAACAATCCAAAATAATTTTGTCCCTATATCTGACGAAAGAACAGAGCGCAACGAAGTGGATCCAGACCTGTTTCGAGTATAACATCAACTACTTCAGATGAAATTCGAATTCGCTTTACGGATTCTGCTACTCTACCTCGATCTTTGGCCCGCTGAAATGTAAGTCAGTAATTGTGTCAAGTTTTTAAAACTACAGTATCATCCATAAATAAGTACGACCCTGATAATTAAAAAAAAATAAAAACGAATATTCTTTTAAACTTATGATATCAGGATTTTATTAATTATGGCATCAAAATGGATATTTTTATGTCTTATTTATCACCAAACTTTTCTGCATTGAAACTCTTTAACCAAAAATATAAATATGCCTTAGTCGGTGACTTAGTCAAGAGTGACCCGAAGGCGCCCTTTTCAAAATCTGCTACACCGAGGTGTAAGGGAAGAGCGCTACTCCATTCCCTGGATTGCTCCACTTTACCCTTGATCCTTACCTTATAGTGCTGAGTGCTAAGCAAGGCGACATTAAGAACCATGTTTTGAGTCTTTGATATGACTCGGCCTGTGATTGAACCCTGGTCTTCAGGACCATATGCGAACACTCATAGTAGCCCCAAAATAAGTACTTCCCCATGCAACATTTTCCGCAGTAAACATATATTCAAACCGAGTTTTTTTTTTTTCTTGGTTAGAGTTTAAATGTTTTGAAAATTATTTCCCGAATCGCTTCGCCACGAGCAGGATGCGACTCAAGAACAATTTCTAAGTGTGTGACACTATATACGGGCTTAGCTCTACGTGAATGCTTGTGTATATGTGTATGTGCGTGCGAATATATACAAGTGTATGTTTGTGAGTTGATCATGGGCATCCATATGCGTATGTGTGCGTCCATATAAGGGCCGAGTCAATTTTGCGTGGAAAATCACTGATTCAGCCCTGCTAGTATAAAACACAGCTACAGAAGAGATGGGAGGGGAGCAGGGAATGAAGAACAGAGTCAGTCGGTTATTACAAGGGGTAAGAGAGAGAGACAGAGGGGTCTACCAGAGGACGGTGAAAAAGATTCTGCCACAGAAAGTGGATAGGGGACCGATGCAGGAGGACAGACACAGAGGGGACAGTCAGAGAAAAGACACAAACAGTATAGAGAGAAGTCAGCGCGCTACTAGACGCACAGAATATACGACCAAAGCACTGATAGCTGGGCCCATAAAGATGGAGATAAGCTGAGAAGAATATTGATACGGATGAGATAGGGGACCAGAGAATTAGGAATAGAGACAGACAGACATGCAAATAGACTTAGAAGATTTTTAGCTAAGGGATTTCGTTGCAAAGGGTCACACGAGCTTCTTCCTCTCCAAAAACATCTATTCAAACTTTTGTGTTTTACCTTGTTTCTTTCTATGTGGAATCGTCCCGAACATGCATTTCAATTTATAGAGAAAGCAAACACAACCAGGGCTCAGACGATCATGCAGCCAAAGATTTTCTTTCAATAGAAGTACATGCCCCGTCCGGTATTGCCACAAGTAATAAACCACGTGTAGAAATTCTGAAGATACTGCGGAGTCTCTAGTCTGGGAGTTCTTAAAAGACAAATTAGACTTCTAGAAGTTTAAATACAGTAAAAAAAAAAAAAAGGTTCATGAGCAAATCTTACCTAATTTTGGTTAAAATGTTTTTTATTCCAATTAAAATTCAAAACGACTCACGAAAATTTGCCACGATTTTTGTTTTGTCTTCTGTATCAACTAAAACCCACTAATTTGAAAACTCAAATCGCATCTGCTACAATATTGCTTGAAGAGAAAGAAGTGGTTGCCAATCTTTTTATACGTGTGTGCATTTTACCCTATCCCTCCGCCACGAGCTGTATGTGATACAAATTTATATTTTCAGCGGAAAACAGCTGGTTTGAATATAAAGTTTTCCTTCTCCTAGACTAGTTGCCGTAGCCGAAACTAGGCTAAAGATACCATTCTACCCAACTATGTACCCATAGTTACGGAGAAGAGATGAATTCATGCCTTTCCCTGGAAAGAATACGAACGAAGTAAAGCACAAACAGCCTCGTTTTTATTATTAGGCTGCCGATTAAATTTCATGTGTGGGGATTACACGTCTTGCCTTCCCAATAGTACTTCTAATAGCCGCTAAGTGGCGTGACCTAAGTACGCACAAATGCGTGTGTTTTTCCGACAAGAAGGCTTTCATCCCAACAGGCATCGTGTCGTATGGTACACTATACCATACCTTCACGCAACAACTTTCATTTTATAAAAGACTCCAAACTTATACCAAAAGATCTTCAACTACACATAGAACTTTTCTCCATAATGTATATTTTTAGTCTTTCATGTTATTTATGATTCTATTAAGTTAACTCAGGCAATGAAATATGTTGTTATTAATTTGTCGTGTATTGTTTTGCATTATTCAGCACGAGGAAATATTAAACCATAATCCATTTCCTCTACTACAAGTGTCCGAATTGTGTTCCTCACACTCAAATAATTGTGATTTATGTTTGCTTGTTTGCTTGCTCGTTCGTTTGTTTGTTTGGTTGGTTGGTTGGGTTTTATAGTATATCAACCTTTGTTGATTATTCAATGCCCAATCCATTTTTATACAAATTAACAGTTCCATTTCAAACAATTCACTAGGGCATAAGTACTCAGTTTAATTGTCGAAAACATGTCTTTCAAGAAATTCAGTTTAGTCAAACAGTTCTAATCAAAACAATTCAGTTTAGTATAAGTATTTTTTTGTTTAAACACAGTTAAATGTCAAAACAGTTCTATTTCAAATAATTCACTTTAGCGTAAGTGCAGTTTCAATATCAAAAACAGTTTAGGATACAAAAATAGTTCCATTTTAAGCAATTCAGTTGAGCATAAGTACGTAGTTTAAATGTCAAAGCAGTTCTATTTCAAGCAATTCAGCATAAGTACACAATTAAGTTCTATTTGACTCATAGATAGACCCTATCAAGTGCTACCACTCTGGGTCAGAGTGGAGCTGGGAGCGATGGCAATGAAGCGGTACTCCGCACTTTCCAAAGCTCCAACATTACTGGAACTTCACCATCAGAATGTTTAGTGTCATAATCAGGACACTCGTTTGGGGAGTCTTACTCCACTACAGAGATGAAATTGGTGTATTCTACAGCACCAGCCGACTGGGCAATGTGATTTATGGTACTTAGAGAAATATGCGAAAACAAACTCTTCAAGTCGTCAAAATCATAGCTGTTTCAACCACACCTGCAACGATAAACGTTATTAACGCCTCCAAACGAACGTGTGTATGAACTCAACCCATTCTAAACACGTCGTATTTTTGATCAACGTGCTGTTCAGTTTGAACTCCGAGTGAAATTTCACTCAATACACAGCTGTCAGAATGTGGGGCGTTTACAATCGTTACAGTCTCAAAGGCACAGTTTCAGTCGTAGATCGCTTTGCTTTATATTCAAAAAGTGTTGTAATTGTTATCAGCCAAGGTGATAGCGCTTCCCAAACCGATAATCTCCTCTGGTGACGAATAATCTGAACATGTGTGTGTATGTCTATGTTTGCCAACCCCTTTACCACAGGCTGGATGAGACACAAGATGAAATTTTCAAGCAGTCTTTCTGCCCTACTATTTACCGATAGCTGGAAGAAGAATAGTTGGATGCTTACCTTTTCCAAGGGTATTAGACTTCTAGCACCTCCTTTATATATATATATATATATAGAGAGAGAGAGAGAGAGAGAGAGAGAGATTTATACCAAGAGATGTAAAATATGGTGGGTTAAGAATAATCCCTTGCTACGCGGACATGCTACTCTACTACTGCCAGAAACCTCAGTCTACCCTTTCCCAAGGTATAAGTGTGAAATGAAAATGAACGGTTTCCACTGGAATTCGATATATATATATATATATATATATATATATATATATGAGTGTGTGTGTGTGTATGTGTGTGGGGGGATATTATGTATACATGCAGCTGAAATATACAACAGCTATGTGGCCGACAAATTCTTCATCAGATGATGACTCTGGGATTTGGTATGGTTTTATGACCTTAGCACCATTACCGTTTACCCAGATCAACCCCCAGTATCTTACAATTCCACCAGATTTTGTTGCCACATAAATTATATGTATTTTGTGTTTTATATATAAGTAGATTATACATCAATAAAATGAATTGTTTTCTGTCGCATAGACGGAATGCCATATCATTATGTGGCCTCTTTAGCTTATCCCTTGTTGTAGTCACAACTTTCCTATAAAAAAAAGCGCTTATGCATTTATATAAGGTTCGGATTAACTAACCAGATGATCTATCAGTATATAGAACGAGAATGGAATTTCCGTGAAATTCGCATGTAAACTTACAGTACAATATCTCGATAAGTAATCTTTAATTCAATGATGTTAATTCGATTTACATGACGAGATAACAATGCCAAATTAAATCGGAAAAGCGGGAGAACGTTTGACCTAAGTTTGCTGACATTTGTACGAAATGAACGCGAACAGTTTAATCTGGAATGTGATATATATATATATATATATATATATATATATATATATATATATATATATATATATATATATAACTCATCTGATTGTATTTCATGTTAAAGTAGATCATATATCAATAACGTAAATTGATTCATATGATATACATTCCGTTGGGAATTGGGAAAAGTGTTGGTTTCATACTACCTCAAACTAAACTATTTACATTCATCGATACTTTCAAGTAGCAAAATTTCATTCACTATAATACTGCATTCATACTGAATACCACTTTCAGCACATGATCACCATTATATTACAATTTTTCAATGATATACTTATTCCAAATTCCCTATATTGTGGTAAAAGAGGAATTGTAATATGATATTTAAAAAAATCAATAAAATAAAAAAAAAGTATATACAAATTCTTGATATAGAGCTCTACTCTCTATTTAAACTGACAAGTTAACTGCAACCACCGCTAGAGGCGCTCGCACAACAAGGAATAAGTGTAATTCCACTTTGCGTGAAGCGAGCCTCTTGTTCGCACGCCAGGCTGCAGAGCAAGCTCTTCCTGTGTTTATAGCAAGTGCAACTTTGGCTTCTACATCTTTCGAAAAAAAACGTAAGTACTTACAATGTTTCGCCTTGATCATCTGTTAACACTGACTTAAATAAAAGTAATATAAAAAAGCATAACTTGTTGGCCTTTAAAGTTTTCATTCACTAACGATGCAATGTGCTTCTTTTTCTTCTTTTTCTTAAACAATCGTCATTAACTATGTTTTTGCTTTTAAGTGTTTAGCAAATGTCGGTCACTCTTTCTCATATTACAAAAACAATGTTACTTTCCTTTCTATCAAGCAGTGTGCATTTAACAAAAACATTTATAGATGTTCATTTGGTCACTTTGTTTTATAATGTATTTTTATCTTCACTTACTCATGTACGTTCGAGTGTATATATATATATATATATATATATATATATAATTTATTTTTCAATTTCATATATTTCCTATGTCTCAAACGACAATAACTTCATTATTTATGTCCGAATACCAGAGATTTTTACTATTTTACATAGAAAGTTTATTAGGTTTAAGTGAAAATAAGACATTTTTTCAACTTTCGACATAAACTTTTATAATTCTAATAATGACCTATCCGTGTATAAGTCGAATTTTGAAGAGCTAATATTTGGCAAAATAGATTGCCTCAACCTTTACACGAATGGTTACCACGTAAAGTAGAAATTAAAACGAATTCAGGAGAATAAGGAACAACTTTATAAAATAATTTTATGAATTAATGATTTGATAATCATGAATCAGGGTCAGCTAATGTTTGAGATCAAATTTCACCCGGATATATACGCTAGTTACTGCTTTTCATAGTTTTTTTTTTCTCTCAGCAAAGAACAGCTCTAGACGATTTTGTAGTCTTTCAGAGAATTTTGTTTTGTTTTGGTTTTTTATTAAAAGACTTCTATAAAAACCGGAATAATTGATTCTCAAATTGTGCAATGCAGCCGATAAGAGGAAACATTCCAGTTTAACTGTCATAATTTTTGACGAGTCACCAAAGTAACATGAAGTCATGTGGATTCCTGATGCATAAAATAATTCTGAACGCTGTCAATTGCTGTCTTTAGATGGTTCAACTCGATGCAGTACTTGTTCGAATCTGCCTCTCACTTAAATTACATAGAATTCACATATCAAAGCTCTGTGGGGTGGAATACCTCTTTGTAGCCATTATTCCCAGATCCACTCTGACCATTTGTTGTATTACTTTTTTGGGTTCCATCTATGGGTCAAAAAATTGTTTGAAAATTATTAGTATTGGATAAGAATGTGTGTAACCCGATAACTGTGTGAAAACAAATCATTATTACTAAATAGAATTAATAATGTTAGGAAGACTTGAAACCTAACGATTATTATTATCAGTTACCTGAAACAGTACAACTGTGAGCAAATTCTTTGTATTTGATAGAAATGTTGAAACCACACAACAATGCCCAAATTATTTGTATTCAATATGAATACCTAATATCTTAATTGTAGGGAAAAACTCTTAAACAAAAAAAACTCTTAAGAAATAACTAAACAAAAATGTATGTAAAAAGAGAACAATGAATTCGATTACCTAACCGTTAAGCATAAAATAACCCAAGACAGGTTAACATGCCATTAAAATCAGTCATGAAATCCTTTCCCGATATTTTTTACTACCAATTTTTTTACTAACAATTTATAATAGAATCAATTTGATTCTCAGGAGAATCAGTGAATTTTTAAGGCTGAAATTTCTTGGTTAGCCTTCTTTTTCACAACAAGATAATTTGTATTTCCTATTTATTTCGTTGAGTATGAAAGAAAAACACCTAAAGTTTTAAATAAGTTGCATTCATGATATAACAAAAACAGTTTCTATACAAAATGATATAAATTCGATTAGTTTGATTAGAAAAAAATATGTTTCTTTACTTTGTTAGGTGTAGCACTAATTGACCATAGCTGCCTCAACTTCAAATAGAATCAATTAACTTTTTAAGAGCTACTAAACGCACCTATTTTAAGTCTAATCAAATAAACCGTTTGAATCACAAAACGTCTGACGTCTTTTTCTTCACCGCAAATTTTGGTCACTTTCTCAGCAATTATTTTGATGGATTTGGTGTGATTGTTACAATTGATATGGACCTGAGTATCACAATATGGTGTAATAGTTTGCAAACTAGTTACGCAGATCCATTCACTACTGGATAGTGAGTTCAACCCACAATGACTACTACATAGTTCTCTCCTTGGGATATAAGATATGCTTCGTTTTGGTTGCTTATTTATTTATTGAACGTCTGGCATGGTGTAAAGGTTAGCGATCTAGGCAAGCAAACTATTGTTTGTGAGTTCGATCAGCATTAGGTGCCTCATACTTCTGGCTTTGGGCTAAACTATGGCCCACTGACAAATATGGCCCCATATATGACATTAAAGGCCGATTTGTAACAGGCCGATTGAAATTGAATCTAAAAACAATCAACAGATTGACCGCTTAGGTAATTAAGAAACAAATTGAATTGGAATTTACAACCAATACCAACAATACATTCAGAAAAAATAATAAAACCATCTCTTTTGCCGACTCAAATAGATTTTAGAAAACCCCCAAAGAAACGACGGATTGAAAAAGATGAATTACAAGATTTTCTTTCAACTGACACTATAACGGATTTTACCCAATTAACTGCAAAATGTTGTGCCTCTGGTTTTGAATTTAAAAAACATGAAGATTATATTCTAATTTATAGAATAGTCTTTGACATTAAAACTCATTTTCCATCTATAAAAGAATGTATTCGTATTGGCCGAAACCTTCATGTCCAGCTCCAATGTAATGGAAACCCTATACCATTACTACAATGGTTTATACATGAAAATAATGCTAAACTTACAAAATTTAGCATGTTAGAAAAGTTTCCAACGTACATCAAAAACGTAGTGGAAGAAGACCCATACTCGATTTTAAATGAGTTACAAAAAAGACAACATTATAAACCAAAAGGCCGTCCTCCATTTTCTGCAGACCTAATACGTTATGCCTTACTACTGCGCTATACATCAAGGCAAGCTTATAAATTCCTTCTGGAGAAATTTCCATGACCATCTTTTTCTTTATTAGAAAAAATCCAAAGTGGTGGTGTGGGATCAATTACAGCAGTAAAATCACTCTTGGAAAAAAGGTCATCTTTCTCAGGACTGTGTTTTATGAGTTGATGAAATGTACCTTCAAAAAGGAACACAGTTTCATGGTTGGGAGTATATTGGTGCAAATGAAAATGATGAGCTTTATAAAGGAATAATGGTATTCATGATTACTGGTCTAAACAAAAAAAACAGTACCATCAGTTATTAAAGCCTATCCTGAAGTAACAGTAAATGGTGAGTGGCTTTCTCAGGAAATCCTAAAATGTATTTTTCAACTGATAAATTCTGGATTTTTTATTAGAGCTGCTGTTGCAGACAATCATTCAGCCAATGTGAATGCCTTTAACATTTTACTTGATAAATTTGAGGGGGACAAAACGCACTATATAACTCTTCCTAATCCACCCACTCCCCCAAAAATATTTCTGTTTTTTGATTCTGTTCATTTATCAAAAAATATTTGTAATAGTTTACTGAACAAAAAGAAATTTGTATTTCCTGTTTTTACATTTGAGATCTCAAATATTTCTGTTTCCTCTAAGGAGGGACATATAGCTTGGTCTGACTTACACAAAGTATATAACAAAGATCATGCCCTAAATGCTAAATTACGCAAGGCTCCAAAGCTAACATTCAAAGTATTGCATCCTAGTGACAATAAACAATATGTTAATTTAGCTGTTGCCATTTTTCATGAGACAACTATTGCAGCTGGTGAGAACTATTTTCCTAATTGAGCTGACATGTCAAACTTCCTTAGATTGATATCATGCTGGTGGACAATAGCAAATTCAAGAAAAAAGCTCAGACCTAATTTTTTGAACAATGCAGTCATTCTAAATGATGGAAAAATTGATTTCTACAAAAAATAATCTGTTTGGATTGAGTCTTGGGCACAAATTTCAGATTTTTGTCTAACAAAGCAAACTTCCAAAGCTTTTGTTATAACTTTGAGTGGACAAGCTATGCTTATGCCAGAATTTTTAGATGAAGGGTATGAGTTTATTTTCACCTCTAGGTTTCAAAGTGACCCTCTTGAAAATAGATTTCCCTATTTCGACAGGTGAGTGGTGGTAGATGTTTGGTGAGTCTTCGGAAAGTATTGGGTACTGAGAGAATATTGACCTGTCGGTCTCTTTAAAAACAAAACATCAACTTTTGGGTGGAAAACCTCAAGCCAGTTCAAAAGAATGACAAAATATTTAACATTTTGGCCCAGCATGAATCAGAAATAAATTAGCTCTTCTCGTCATCAGATTGCAAAGAAGTAGCATATACAATTTCTGGATATATCACAAATAAATTAATTGAACATTTTCAATGTGAAATGTGTTTCCTGATCATGGTAGGCAATGATAGTGATAAGGCTACAGATAAGGAATACTTTGACTTACTTTCTCGAGGAGGTCTTACTGTTCCATCTAGACGAATGGCGGAGTTTGTTTGTGCTTGTTTTGCTATACTTGAATATGCAGATCAATTTATAGTAAAAAATCATGAATCCACAACAAGAATCTCTGCAGAACAAGTTTTGGGAATATATTCTCCAAGATATAGTTTTACATGTGAAAAACACATTGAAAAAGCATTGAAAAAATTGTTGTAGATATATCTTACAACAATAAACAAAAAATTTCATCTGATGAAGTTCGAAAAAATACTGTGTAATGTTTTAAAAAAAGGCATAGGTCCAAAGAAAATCCATTTTAAAGAGAAAATGTTAAGTTCCTTTTACTTACGTTTTTGTATTACTGCATATTTTTTTATTAATATTTATTTGTTTGCCTAAAATAATTTATTATTTTATTATTAATTTTCTGGAAAAGATATTTATGCATTTTTGCACAAATTTTAATATTTTTCAGATAAAATATACATAATTTGACAATAAAAGAAATCAGCCTGTAAATGTGACATATGGGGGCCATATTTATCAGTGGGCCATGGCTAAACTAAGTAAAGGACTTTTAGACTCCTTGCATGCTGTAAATGTTAGTGAGCTAGGCAAGCAAACTGATATTGTTTGTGAGTTCGGTCCTCATTATATGTCTCATACTTCTGGCCTTGGGCTAAACTAAGTGTTTGTTTGGGTTTTATGGTATATCAAACTTTCTCGACTATTTGTGCCAAATCCATTTTAAAACAAATAAACAGTTCTATTTCAAAAAATTCAGTTTAGTATAAGTACTCCGTTTAATTGTCAAAAACATTTCTATTTCAAACTATTCAGTTTAGTCAAACAGTTCTAATTCAGACAATTTAGTTTAGTATATGTACAGTTTTTGTTTACACCCAGTTAAATGTCAAAACAGTTCTATTTTGTACAATTCAGTTTAGTGTAGTACTGTTTCAAGGTCAAAAACAGTTCTATTTCAAACAACTCACTTTAGCATCGGTACGCAGTTTACATCTCAAAACAGTTCAATTTCAAGCAATTCAGTTTAGCATAAGTACGTAGCTTAGTTCTATTTGACCCATGGATAGGGCCCTATCAGGTGCTACTATTCCTGGGAGTGATTGCAATGAAGGGGTACTCTGCATTCTCCAAAGCTTCAGCATCACAGAAACCTCACCATCAGATTGTTTAGTGTCATATGCAGGACACTCGTTGGGAGGACCTTACTCCTCTGCTGAGGTACAGTCGGTGTATTCTACAGCCCCAGCCGACTGAGCAATACACAGAGTCGAATGTAAAAACAGTTTTATTTCAGATAATTCAGTTTAGCATAAGTACACAGTTTAAATGTCAAAACACTTTTATTTAAAACAATTCACTTTTGCATAAATACGCGGTTTAAACGCAAAAACAGTAAACTCTTGAAACCACAGTTTAGTTCTATTAAACCCATAGATAGAACCCTATCAGGTGCTACCACTCCGGGCCAGAGTGGACCTGGGAGCGATGGCAATGAAGGGATACTCTGCATTCTCCAAAGCTCCAACATTACTGTAACCTCGCTATCAGATTGTTTAGTGTCGTATCCAGGACACTCGTTGGTGGGGGTCGTACCCCACTGCAGAGATGCAGTCGGTGTATTCTACAGCCCCAGCCAACTGGGCAAGCTAAACTAAGTAAAGGACTTTTGGACGCCTTACATGCTGTAAATGTTAGCGAGCTTGATAAGCCAATAATTTTCGTGAGTTCGATACTCACTGTGTGCCCCAAACTTCTGGGCTTGAACTAAACTAACATAAACTGAGTAGTGCAATGGTTAGCGAGCAAAGTTAGTGGATCATTGTTAGTAAGATCGATTCTCACAGGGTTTTCCATATTTCTGGTCTTATGCTTTGTTTTTTTCTTGGTCGCCTTGGTTGGTATGGTGGGTTCGTTGTTTGGGGTTTATGGCACATCAACCCACGTAGGTTATTTAATGTCAAATCCTATTTATAAACAGATATTAATATATGATTAGTGAGCGAGTAGTTTATACATAACATTTTTAAATGAGCCAGAGCCCATTTATTTTTACAGTTAAATCGTTTCAAGTATTCCTATCAAACACGAATAATTCTATTCAGTATTAATCATTTGCTTGCATACAGTTTCAAGTATTGATATCTAACACAAACAATTCAATTCAACATCGCTCATTTGTTGGCACACAGATAAATTATTATATAGTTTTATTTGTCCTATTGATGGGACATAAACAAGTCCTACCTCTCCGAGTGAGAGTGGACCATGGAATAATGGTAATGAAGAAGTATTCTCCATTTCCCAAGGCTTCTGGATTGGAGCCTCTCAATCAGATGTAATTTAGTGTCATACCCAGAACACTAATTCTATTTCACCCATTGATAGCACCCTAACATGTAATACTATTCCTGGTCAGCGTGGACCAGAGAGTTATGGCAATTAAGGGATACTCCATATTCCCCAAAGCTCCAGGACTGAAGCCATATTATCTGATGGTTTAATGTGATATTCAGAGCACTCGTTGTGGTGGTGAGGGGGAGAGGTCTTATCCTTCTGTAGAGATGCCTATCCCTATCCGACTGGATTGAGTGTAATGGTTGTCGAGCTTGATTCGAAAACCATTGTTAATGAGTTCGATTCTTACTGGATGTCCACTATTTCTGTCATAGGATCAAACTAAGCTTTGTAAATGACTATTCTGGATTTGCATCTACACACTCAGTTCTAACTTGGAATTTCCCATTGCAATTCCTCTACTTTATATGTATCCTCTGGTATTCGAATATTCCATATAAATCCAAACAGATTTTAAGACCAACTAAAAAGAAAAATGTCGGACATCGCCAGATATAAGTTGGTTTCGTTTCTTTGTTTAATGCGATATCAACCATCGATGATTATTTAATGCCAAATCCATCTTTGAAGAAGAACGGTAGAGGTTCGATTTAACCTATTGCTGAGGAGATAAGGGGATTCATACCTGTCCCAAGGGCATTAGTCCGAAATTGAATGCTACACTTCGACGGTTGCTCGAACTCACTTACTACGATGTCGCAGTCCTAGTGACTTTAATTATCAATAAGTGCCCTGTAGGTGTGTTCTTTTACCATACCTGTAAGTTGTAAAGTTGGCGACCGTACCCAAAGGTGACCCGAAGGCTCCCGTTTCAACAGCTACTAAACTGAGGTGTAGAGGAGGATACTACTCCTTTTCCAGGATCGCTCTACTTTGCCTTGATCCCTACCTTATAATGCTGTGTTAAGCAAAGAGGCATCAAGTACCATTTTTGAGTCTTTTGTATAACTCGACCTGGAACTGAACCCCTGGTTGTCTGGGCCATTGGCGAGCACTCTACCCACTAGACCAATGAACCGGTATCTATGTTAAATAACTACTAAAATTATCATTTTAAGGGGAGTTAAATCTATTTGATGATTGTATGGCCAATTCTTCTAAAGAAAAAATATACGTATTTTTAAATCATACTTTTTACTTTTCTTATTTGTAGTTTATTAGTAATAGTTTATTCATTCTCTAAGACGCAGGTCCAAAATACGAAGTCCGTGGGCTGCAAATTACTTTTCTACCAGGCTCAGCAGAACAATTTTCGTGACAAATATTTTCCCAAAACTGGTAATTTGATTCTCGCTCCTGTCCATGTTCGTCCTCTGAAAAGTGTTAAATGTACTTTAATATTTCAGTCGCTTTCACTTAAAGATCAAAAACTGAACATAACATTAGAAGAAACAGATTTTTCAACTCACATTGGCATGGGGAAGGTGTACTTGAGATGACAAATAAATGAATAGAAACTCATAGAAAAGTTTGAGATCAGATTGTTGAGCAAACCAAAATTGTATCTATCATAACTTTAAATGTGATGAAACTTTAAATTTTGCTTTAGTCTTCTCTGTTTTGATAATATCTATAGTACAGGGTGTCTCAAAATAGATGCAACTCATTAATATGAGAGTGATTAATTACTAAGACAAGCCCAATGGCGGTCATTTGTAACACGTCCTGTAAAAAAAATGCATTCTTAGAGCTAGAGACATCAAATTAATGTTGTTTTTTTAAACTGTTATCATATCAGCTTCCAGGACATGCAACCTTATTTTTTCTTTAGTTTCTTGTCTCAGTAATAAATCATTATCATATTAATCGGTTGAATCTATTTTGAGACAGTTTTGAATGATTTAGTCTCCAAATAAATAGTGACGCAAAATATTTTTCCTCTCTTGTTCAAGGCATTGTGATCGAAAATTAATAGTTATCAGAGTATCATCATCATGTCACGCCATCAGCACAGATCTCCTTGACCCTCTCCCGCCACCCCTCTCTATCGTCCATCGCTTCCGGTAGGTCTTCCAGGCTACATCCTATATTGGCACCGAGCTGTTATATGTAGGTTCTTGCTCGTTGTCCTGCCTTTGCTCGTCCATGTGAGGGGATCCACAGGAGTACGTCACTTATGAGTTCATCTTTACTTCTCTACCACTGTCCCGCATGTCTGGTTCGTTTAACTTGGATAGTTTTCGTGATGGATGGTAGGTGGCCGTACAGCTGCTGCTTTGTAGGATGCTGCCTCCAGGACTTGTTCAATATTGCTCGTAGCATTCTTGTGTAGTTTCCGTCAAGCTGTTTCTCCATGCGTTTAGTTAGTGTCCATGTAGTGCATCCATAGAGCAGTATCGACACGACTGCCGCTTGAAAAAAACTACGTTTCATTTTATCGGTCAGGTCTGACTTCCATATGACCGATAGCTATCGCTAGCTGTCCATTCCTTTACTAGTCGCGTGTTGATGTCAGTCTCAGTTGATGAGACACTGCTTCCTAGGTAGGTGATCTTGTCTACTTGTTTCACGGAACTACCGTTTTGTGTGGAGATGTCGCCTCTTTGATTAAAGCACATGTATTCTGTCTTGTGTGCATTGACATGGAGGCCTGTGCCTGCAGCTGCTCATTCCAGACTATGTAACTGGGTTTCGACTTTGTCGGGTGTATTTGCCAGAAGCATATGTCATCGGCGTAGTCCTCTTTCGTAATTGTTTTTGCGGGGTATCTTCTGCTTCTTTCTTTTGTCAGCTCGAAATCGTTGTCTTTCATTTTATCAATAGACGTTCTAAGCACGTAGTCTAGACAGATGATGAAGAGGTATTGGAGTTAATGTCTTCTTGCAGCACACCTGCTACAATGTCGAAGTAGTCTATGTCTCCCTCCGGGAAGCAGACATTTACTTTCGTGTTTCTATATAGCATCATTATGGCTGCGACGGTTTCTTTGGGTAGGCCTTAAACGAGTTGTATTTGCTCCATCTTTCCTCTGTGTATGGAGTCAAAGGCCTTGGCGAAGTCGACAAATAATATTGTTTGAAATAGAACTGATTATTTGCAGAAAAATAGATTCGGCATTAAATAACCTACAAAGGTTGATATGCTATAAAACCCAAACAACCAACCCAAACCAAACCAAAGAGTTTTTTGGGGTTTTTTTTAATTATTTATTTTGCACTAATATGTTTCTAGCTTCTTGATATCATGAGAGAGTCTTAATGATTTTGACTGATGTTGTTTTTTTGGTTTATATAGCGGCGACTGTCCCTTCTGTGATAGATTTTCCGTGGGTGTTTTGCCTCCTTTTTCTTTTTCTTTTCTTTTTTTTTTTTTCCTATTCTAAAAGTGTGTTCTGTTTGTTTTCATGGGTGTCATTCTTTTCCCCTAATTAGTCTTTGATATTTGATATGACATAAAGCTTATTGATTGTTTTACTCTGTGTCATTGTGTGTGCATGTGTGTGTATGCGTTGGGGAAGTTTTTTCTCCGTGTATTATTCAGTTCTGTTTAATCTTATTGAGTTTTGAATTTTAACTACTTTTTATTTTCTTCTATGAGTGTGTGTGTGTGTGTGTGTGTGTGTGTGTGTGTGTGTGTGTGTGTGTGTGTGTGTGTATAATTCAATATCTATTCTGTGTGGGCTTTAGTTTTTCTATGAAGTTTTTTCTTTTATTTGAAGTAATGTGTTGTCGTCAGTCAGGTATATTGGCATTGTTTTGAATGTTCCATCGCTACTCTGATTTAGTTTTCTAATTTCTAGTTATTTAATATTGCTTTTGTTGAGTGATATCCTGGTATTGAGAGCTTGAGTAGAACCTATGTACACTTCTTCGCATTTGTTACATTCGATTATGTAGACTACGTTTGTTGAATTGCAGCTTAAATTTCTTTGGGTTTTTGATTTACCTTTGGTTTTGATTTATCTTCTGCAATTATTTTACACGCTCCATATCTTTTGGCTTGCATTTTAATAGTAGTAATAGATAGGAATATTTAAAACCATATAAACAAATACTTATCACCATTGTCAAATATAAAAGCTGCGTTTTTCTTTAATCACAACATAATGTTATAAATATCGATAGTCCTGATTATAATTAAATGTTTATAAATTCATGAAGTTTCGACATTGATATACGGTTAAGCAAATTAAACAAACCAAACTTATATATTCGTAGCATTTAATAATCAGAGTTCAATTCCTAAAGAGAGTTTATTGGAGAATCAGTTACACACTGTAATGCCATTCTTCTGATATAATCATAAAAATTGTTCTGTACAAAACAAATCACCTGCGTTGTATACTTGTAAAGTTTGATCTCATTTAATTGTTGAGGGAGAAATATGTTCATTGATTCGTTTTAGATAAATTTATTTTGATTATTTTTCCTCGTTGTTTTACGCTTTGTCTGTAGCTATTAATAGTTAATAGGTTTATCGAAATTTAAAATAAAATGTTTTTTTAATACTTTTCGAAAATAGAAATTGGTTTCTCTGAATATTAAAATGTAATTCGTAATAAATTTTATAAAAATGCTAGTTTATCTATCATTATTAAAGCGTGCTGACGACACAGATTCCCTTGACTTTCTCTCTCTCTCTCTCTCTCTCTCTCTCTCTCTCTCTCGCTCTCTCCATCTCTCCACCCATCCCTATCGTCCATAGCTCTTTGCAAGTCCTTTGGACAGCATCCAGTATCTACATAGAGTTTAGTTAAAGCTTTTGCAAATCGGCCAACACGGATGTGTCTGTGTGTAGGAGTCCATAGAACATCACTTATGAGTCCGTTCTTACTTCTGTGCCCAGCACGTCTTGTTTGTCTTACTTGGATGAGTTAGGAGATGGGAGGTAAGAGCCCATACGACTGCTGTTCCTAACTTCTTGTCGTAGAGATTTTTGAGTATAAATGGCGCAACAATACAGTAGTACTGACACGGCTACAACTTGGAAAAATTCCAGTTTTATTTTATATGACAACAGATGACCTTATGGTCATTAACCTGTCAACGGCAGTCCACGTCTTTCATATATATATGTTGACATCACTTCCAGTAGATGAGATATTGCTACCGAGCTAAAACTTTCATTAATTCAAACTCCATGTTAATGAAACCCGGCAAAAATGGTAGATCATAGCGACATATGTATGAAAGCAATACACTTAAAATGTTTTAACTGAGAGAATAAAACAATTTCAATTCTAATTTGCTACGAAATCACAATTTTGTGGGATCTTCGTTCGCCCTGAACTTCATTTTATAAATCATCCGAATTCTCGATGTAACTGCGATGATTATAAAATGATAATTAAGATAATTCACTTCTTCCCAAATAAAAGCATCAATATCATCAGTGACAGCTGTTACAATGAGTTGTTTAGTCTTCTTTTAATCGTATGCAATTGTTGAAATATTCTTTTAGCTAATTTTTAATCTCCACAAAAATGCAAAGGTCAGATGTAAACCTTTCGATAAAATTATTAGCAGCAAATAAAATCGTTCAAGGACTTTTGTGCCAGACGAAGAAAATAGTTCTTGCTGAATAATATAATTCAATGATTAAATCTTTTGCAAATTAATGAGATATGTTTTTTTAGGGGGGGTGAGGATCGTTTAATGCCGAAGCCATCCTTATAGGACACTAGTAGTTCTACAATTTAACCCATTGTTGGTAGGGATAAAAGGGGTTGATCCTTTCACGGTGTTATTAGTACGAAAATGAACCCAATAGCGCGACCCAATGAGATACGTGAACTGTTAACCCTTTTACGGTCCCAAAATGTTTTTCGCTTAAATTGTGACACTCGATCAACCGTTACATGAGACCGAGTTCGAATATAGAATATCAAAACATTATGAAAGATTTAAGGATTTTTAAATGTTAGATTTGTTTTAACTCTTTAAACGCGGTTGATATATCAAGAAAAATTATTTGCTATAGATTTTCCTCTGAGTGAATCAGCAAATGATTCAAAAGAATTCAAAGATAATGATTTGTCCAGTGAAAGTAATGATTGTCCTTGAGCTGCTGTCAAGATATCGCACAAGAAATGATTTGTATTCTGATTCAAACTCGCCTTGTCAGCGATTCCCTGAAGTGAGGTAAGACTCAAAAATAGGATGTTCTGGAAACGACATTAAACTATATTTGTTAATAAGGTTCCAGTTTTGAGGATCTTGAGAGTGTGGAGTACCCCTTCATTGCCATAACTCCCAGGTCCACTCTGATCCGGATTAGTAATGCCTGTTAGGGACCCATCAATGAGTCAAGTAAATCTGTTAGCGAATTAGTTGCATTAGATTAGAATATTTTATATCATCTGGAATGGTAGTACTTTTTTTGTTTCTTGGCATATCAACCTTCATGGGTTACTTAATGTCAAAGCCACCTATTTAAAACTTTAGCGGTACTATTTAACCCATAGCTGACGGATGGATAAAGAGATTCATGCCTTTCCCAAGGGTATTTGTTCGAAAGTGAACATGATAACGCGATAGGAGTTCGAACTCGTTCACTACAATGTCGTAGTCAAGCACTTTAGCCACTACGCCACGGGGACTCTCCGAGTACCTGTTTGGGTTCCTTCTATGGTTCAAATAGATCTGCTTGAAAATTATTTCTATTAGATAAGAATATTTGATATCATATAACTGTGTGCAAAAAAAAATCTTAAGAAACAATTATACACGTACAGTGAACGCAATTCCCAAACTACTAGGCATAAAATAATCCGAAACGAATAGATATGCTGTTAAAACTTATTAGTCTGATTCAATCCAATTTATAGATAAAGGCAGTTGTTGCAATGGTTGTTGAGTAGCGACTGACGCGATATCTCTCAAGAAAAGTCTTTGTTTCTTGGCCTTCTTTTAAGTCAAGTCCTAAATAGGGATGAAACCAATGATTTTTCCTGGGGAGAAAGACGCCTATTTTGTGCTATACTAAAACATTCCAATCTCAAGTGTTAATTTACTAAGCTTTTTGCTTAGATGTAGCACAAGGCCGCATGAATGGGGCACCCAATGAGAATCGAACTCACTCGTGTAGGTTTGCTAGTCTAGCTTGCTAACCATTACACCACCCGAGGTACCCCATTCCAATCTCAAGTGACTGAACATCATAAATATTATAAAGAAAGAAAATGTCATAAAATCATCTTCACAATTTTTAAGTCTATTCATCTACCTTACAGACCATTACACCACGTGAAGAAGTACCTAAAGCGAGTAGGAATAACTAAAATTGGTTATTCAAGTCTTTTGCTAATTTTCATTACTGAATTTAGACTAAGCCAATAATTTATGTTTGATTGCCCTAGTACTTCCCTCTACGCTACAATAAGCTTATCCGACCACTTCGTTGTGGAACAATTAACACGGTAACATTGAAGACTTATAATTAAAGTACGATCTTCAGACCCACCACAGCTCTCAGCCGGCTGTTGCCATTTTGTTGAAACAAGTCTGATGCAAATATACGTATTGAATGTCGTGCTCTAAGTAATACAATATATGTAAGTTCTCTTTCTCAAAAACGTCTAAGTTCAGTATTTTCCAAACAAATACTTAAAGATAAAAAAAAACTTTTAGTTTATGAAGTCTAGTAAGATCTATTTGGTCCATTTGAAACAGCTATTAAGAATAGATATCTTGTCTGGTGTCTTCCTAATCTTGCACTAAACAGAGTCCGTGACGTAGTGGCTTGGGAGAGGTAGGAACTCCCTTATCAACGCCCCCCACCACCAACTATGGGTTAAATAGCACCACTGTTGTCCGTCTGCATCGAATAACCCACGGAGGTTGCTAAGCTAAGAAACCAAACCATCTGGCACTAAATATTAAAACAATTCGTAAATGGTTATGAAAGAAACGAAAGTAATGATTTGGTTAGAGAATTAACGATATATTTTGCAGATATATTGTCACATTTTAAAATAATTTGAAATCCCGAACCTATTGGATGTTGGAAATATTAGGTTGACTGTTTGTGAATCCTTTGTTTTAATCAAAATTTTTTGTTGAATGATTATATTTAAGGCTTGTTATAAAACAGTTATATAAACTTAATCGTTTTAGATTAGCAAGTTCGAAGCTCAGAAGCAGAACTCTATCAGTAATTTACTAAGCTTTTCGCTTAGATGTGGCACAAGTGCGTATGAATGAGACTCGAACTCACTCGGAAGTTTTGCTAGTCTAGTTTGCTAACTATTAATGCGCCGCGGCTGAGCTCCATTATGAAAAAAAAATTAATTTGTGACCAAGACTCAAGTGAACCAGACTGTCATACCATTTAAACACAGGGGTGTTTCATCAGCATAGTTGCTGAACTGCGGCCTCAGAGTAAGCGAGTTCGAACTCCAGTTGCGCTACTACGTTCACTTTCGGACAAATACCTCTAGGAAAGGTATGAAACCTTTTATCCCTCCACCAGTTATGAGTTGGATCGTATTACTGCTCTTCAACAAGGATGGCTTTGGCATAAATAATCTTGGAAGGTTGATATGCTATTAAACAACGGAAACGAACCATTTTGGCTCAAGACAAATACTTGATTGAAATTGCAGTTGCTCCTTTTCGTTGTCAAAATTCAGGATCATCTGCATGGATATTTGAACTTCTTTACTAATTAATGACTATTTGGAAAGAGACCGCACTACGGACAACTCTTAAACCGGCTGACGAGATATCTCGCGAGGAATGACTTTGCTCCTCCTGCTCTAGCAGGGGATATTAAGACAATTTCAACCTGGTGAGAAAGCCAGTGAAAGCAACGATTATTCTGGAATGGCTACTGAGTCCCCACTATTTTTATTCCCACTCTGTCGACAGGGCTTAAAATATACGAACTATATCCTCAACAGAGGAGAATGACCCTTGTCCTACACTTAAAATTCCATGCAATAAATACAAATTCTCATTCCCGTATCAACTCAGGCAACTTAAAAAATAACCCGTGTCAGATTTACAATATTACAAAAGTTTTTTCCAGTCTTTGCTCCTGAATTAGTCTCTTAACTTGGTTAGGCCTTGGGGGTGTTGTATCTATTTATGTAGTGTCTAGGATAGATAGCTTGATCCCCGTCGAATTTATCTAGGTGGCCGGCTTTAACCATGAGCACGTGGTTTTTATCGGTCATCCTGACCCTCCTTACGCTTTACTTTGTCTATCAATGTGTCCGAAGAGTAAACGCTAACTCACCCTGTTGGCTGGTCTTAGAATATGTTGACTGTATATCCTGCAAAATGGTAAGACCCTCCTCTCCAAAAAAAAAAAAAGGGTCCTGGGTATGACGCTAAACTGTGAGTGGGTTATTTTACGGCATATCAACCCTCTTAGGTTATTTAATGCCAAATCAAGTAATATATAAATTTGTAGACGAATTGTTTTTGTAAGAATTTTAGATGAGCCAGCGCTCATTTGTTTGCAGACAGTTAAATGGTTTCAAGTATTGCTATCACACAATTCAATTTAACATTGCGCACAATTAAATGTTTAAACAATTCTATTTGACCCATGGGGGGGGGCCTAATTAGTGCTGGCACTCCGGGTAAAATTGGACCTGGGAGTAATGGTAAGAAAAGGGTACTCCACATTCCCCAAAGTTCTGGGACTGAAGCCTCGCCATCAGTGTAGTTCAGTGTCATATCCAGGAAACTCGTTCGCAGAGATGTTGTCGGCCTATTCAACAGTCCCAACAGGGTGGGCTTCTGATTTTGAGGTTCCACTTCTGGAGATCAAAGGATTGTGAGTACTCCTTCATTGATATTACTCCCCGGTCCACTCTGACCCGAAGTGGTAGTGCCAGTTTCTCCCATCTATTGCTCGAAGGTTGATATACCATTAACCAAGGAAACCAAACCTATCAATGCATCAACTAGATCTGTTGAAAACTTAATCCAATTCGATAGGACTGTATGCTAAAAAAACTTTGAAGAAACATCAAAGCAAAGACTGTTAATACGAACGTAAACCCTTAATCTTTAGACATTATCCTAGACTGGAAGACATGCCGTTAGAATTAGCCAATCAATCTTACGTCTAATAATGTCTCTCTACTTCACTGTCTAAGCGCAATTTACAAAATGAGTACCGAAAATAACTGAAAAATGAATTTTTATTTCCTCAAAGTCAGGAATATTCAATTTGCAGGAAATTGCTGAACCCCCGTCAGGAAGTGAAATGACCAATCTGTTCGTGCATAGTGAGAGCAATAGATGTCTTGGATACCTGACACAAATGCAATCGATGCAAAAACCATGGTGGTAATTTGAGTAACATAGCTAGAATGTTCCTGATATAATAATTAGAATTTATAAACTTTTTTCTTTTTACCAGATTATCCTACATATTATATTGAGGCTTATATGAAGAGGTCACATGATCAACAAAGAACATTTTAAGTAACTAAAATGTCCTTTGATGGAAATTGATAAAATGAATAACAGTAAGAATCATTTCCGAAAACTATTGTGGCAACAATGTTGCTGTAAATATAGATTTTTAAAATTAAAAAAAAAATGTTATTTTTGTATCATAAACCAATGGTTCCATGCTTGAATTTTACGGTTATACTGAATGCAAGAAGGTGAAGAATGCCGTAGATTTTTTGTTTAAGCCTTGGGGCTTTAAATTACTAAAGGTATCTGTCGTTACTAAATAGTCACCTAGTTAAGTACTGAGGAGACTCATAGTGGCTTCTCTTTTGGAATAGAACTGGAACCTGTTGGTTTTGTTTTTTTGTTGTTTTTTTTTTTTTTACTCAAAGCTTTAAGATATAGCTTACAGGCATAAGATTACGTACAATATCTGCTGTTGCTTAAGTGGTCACCCATCTAAGTATTGATTAGGCTTATCGTTGCTTAACTTGAAGGTGTCTTAACCTTGATTCTTTGTGGTTGAGTTTTTTAATCGAATGCTAACTTTTTAAAAGGACAATATCTCGTACCATTCATTTTTTTTTTTTTTTTTCAAAGGTTGCAAACGGACTCGTAATTCAATATTGATTTTTTTTTTTTTTTTTTTTTTTTTTTTTTTTTTTTTTTTTTTTTACTAAACACGACGCTGAAAATGTGAATAGAATTCAAACTTCGCTCTAATGCCCTTAGGAAAGGCACGTATCCACATCTCCCTAAGCTATGGAAAATTAGAACATCTAAACACTCACAAGCCAGGGATTGTTCTCTGCTATTAATACTATACAACCTGTTACATCTTAAGGAAGAAACGGTCACCGCCAAATAACCACAATTACCCTTAGAAATAACTTGAAGGAGAACTTGACATAAAATTCGGGTGACCTTAAAGACTGTGGCGGGTTGGAGGTAGCCTTTCCACTTATTAGACTGACACAAAGCTATATTCTACGCACCTTTCATTCAAGAAACAATCAATTATTTCAGTTCGATGAATGATTCGTATAGTAAGAAGAAAATCATTCTAATTTCTTCGCTTTTTGTAGAATCTAACTTTCAGTCTGCACTAAAATGCCTCACAGAAAGGACTGTGTGATTTTTTTTTTTTTTTTTTTTTTTTGTGGGGGGGGTCTTTCTTTTTTGTTCGTTTTATTTCTGTTTTATCTTTTTATTCACTTTTTTAAATTGAATCACGGAAATCTGTAGAAAGACAAACTATTATAGAGGGCACCTCGGGCGGTGTAATGGTTAGCAAGCTAGACTAGCAAACCTTCACGAGCGAGTTCAATTCTCTTTGGATGCCTTATTCATACGGCCTTATGCCACATCTAAGAAAGAAGCCTGGTATTTTACGACTACTAGAGAAAGAGAAGCCAATAAAGGAAACGTTTTACGCTATTCTTGTTTAAAGTAATATAAATGTGTGTATGTATATAATGAGTGTGCGCGCGTGTTTAAGTATTTTCATGTAGGCATGTTTTCTTGAAGGTAGCAAAAAAGTGTTAAGCTTTTTATTCCACTTTTGCTGTCGAACGAAATGTCGCAACTATATTTTGAAGACAATATAAAATCTGTCCAAAATCTAATTATCCAGTCAGTCAATATGTACTAACTTGGGACAGATTTTAAACTGCTATCAACCAAAGTTACGACATCTCATTCTCCAGCAAGAAAAATTGAATAAAAACTAAACACCAAATCCTTGTCTGGGGTGTGTGTGTGTGTGTGTGTGTGTGTAATCACTCAACGCCTCAGCACGAGGAGGATGCGACACAAGGTCAATATTTAAACAGAATTTAACTGATTTGATGTCAGTTTCTCTTCTAGACCTGTTACCATTCCAAGGTGAGAGAGAGCTCCGTCTGTCCTAGTATTTATTTATAGCTGGAGGGAGAATAATTGGATTCTTACATTTCCCAAGGGTATTAGTGAAATGCAAAGAGCCTCGCCTGAAATTTGAACTAAGATTGCTGTGTTTATTTCCTTCGACAGTAACCATTACACCACATCAGTCTGTCTATCGATCTATCTATCATGTGCATTGGCCATATGACTAATAAAGAAAAACGATTAAAGATAATTACATTAAAACAGTAACTACCTTTGTAATATTTCCACAATTGCTGGCAAATAACTTTCTTCACCCCCTAAAAAATTCTAGTAGATCAACATGTAAAGTCGGTAAAACCGGCCGACCTCGTCGGGTTTTAAATTTTCACACACACACACACATACACACACGCCTTACTACCAACAATGTTGTTATTAAACACTTCCTGACAATGAAGTCTTTCTTTCTTCTCCCCCCCCCCCACCGGCTATATTTCCGTCGAAATAAATTCAATGGATTTTATTTTGATAAGTCTAAATTTGGTTATGTGACTTTCACCCTTCACCCACCAAACATTCTTTTTACCTCGACGCACCTGTTTTAAAGTAGCGATTTAATTTTTTACAGAAGCTCTTGTAAATCTAATTTTTTTTAAAAATTACTTACAAAAAATGAACATTTTCTCATTTTAAACCGATTTTAGATTAAATTTAGTAAAAAAAAAATGAAATTGGAAAAAATTTAGAAATTATAATAAACTAAAAAATGCCGCTTTTTCTGTTAGTTTAATTTGGAGGGGGGTGCTTTTTTTTGTTTGTTTTTTGTTTTTGTTTTTGTTTTTGTTTTGTTTTGTTTTGTTTTTTTTATTCCAATTTAACTTAGTAGAGCTGATTAAAATTTTGAAGATATAACATAGCATCTAAAATATAACAAGGCGATCTGTGGAGCCGTTGATTTCTTTTCGTTACAGTAGTCTATGTTGATGTTTCTAGGAAAGAGTGAAGAAATCTGATTAACATTTCATTCCCTCATGATTACACCAAGAATTAGGGTGATGAAGAGATATAGCTCAGTAAAACACAAACCTTACCGCCACCATCACCACGAAAATATTAATTCAGCTGCAAAATGAACTGAAAATAACTTGATTCTCAAAGTTGGAACCTTTTTAGTGTATTGCTCTAACAAAAATCTTGCTATGGTGTGCCATTTTGGTAGAAAAAAAGTGCAAGTGAATTTTCTAATTTATTTAGATCGTATAATTGGTGCGAGAAAATCGTTCAATGCAAATCATTCATGATTACAAAATGTTCTGGAAAACTCAACACCCACAAAATACTCATTCCGTTGCCAAATTATCTGGAAATTCTCTACGTTAATGGATTTTATGAGCATTGATCAAACAATACAAAAATTTCGCAATCAAATGTCATTTTTGCTGGACTAAAATTTATATATCATTATTTATTAAGCTTAGCATATATGTGGCACAAGGCCACAAGTGTGGAGCACCTAATAAAAATCGAACTCACTGCTAGCCATACAAAAATCAAAGTTTGATTCATTTTTCAAGGTTGTTTTTGGAGGGTTTTTTAATATATTTATTCAGTTAATCTGACATTACTTCTAAGGCACAAAGAAAATCTTTCTAGTAGCAATATTGCGGGGTTTTTTTTCCCCGTAGTAATCATTGTGGAAGCAAAATCCAACAAAAATAACCTTCCTATAGTCGTCGTAGGAATTTGTAGACCGTCTAAAGGGGAGGAGGAGGAGGAGGAAGCTAGTCATTTTCATTGTTGATCAGGTGTTTCATGCATGCTTCTTGTTTACTATGACCACGCTGTGAGCACGTGAACACTGGCTGATACACACTGATAGCTATACAACTTCTCCTCCCTTTCTCTATCTATCTCACCCCGCTCCTCTTAATATTTCATTCCTCCTCCTGCGCTCGACCCTCTTACCAACACTCTGATTCGTCTCCCACTTCTTCGTCAATCTTATTGCTACTTCGTCTACTCCCTTTCTCCTCCTTCTACTCTACACAAATCCACCTCCGACTTTGAATCGTGTATAAAAGCCAAGTTTGCTAGATAAACTTATCATATCATATTATGTATTTTGTAAGAAAAAAGAAAAAGAAAGTCTAATGCTGGAAAATACACGACTCTTAGTTAAAGAAAGAAAGAAAGGAAAGCCTATTCTAGTTTTTATAGCTTCGTTGCTTGCATTTTAAGCACGCGCATCTCTCGTTTTAAAAAAAGAAAACAAAACTCATCTTTGCTCACAGGATCAAAAATAAACATAAAAAAATAATCCAATATAAATTAAAAGACAGAGACCAACAAACAATTCTTTTTACTGGTAAGAAGTGATTTTTTTTCTTTCTCTATTCATCTTTTGAATATTTTAGATAATTGATTTCACTGATTGCATCAAGTTTTGCTGACTTTAGATTCTTTTTATTCTTTATCAGTTTCCACCTCCCAACATTCGTTAATTTGATTTTTTTCTAAGATAAAAAAAATCTCATTGTTATTCTAATTCTTCAACTCTATCCAGAATGAATTTTAGCAGCTATCCAATTTGATTTTGATGGTTTCTTCCACCAGAAAAGACTTTTAAAATACAGCTCCTTCTTTTGGGTTTTTTGTTTTTTTTCACAAGTTAAATGCTGAAATATAAATATTGCACAAAGGAAAGTAAATTTTCCCTGAAAATTATATGGAAAAAATAATTTATTCAGAAGACTTCCCTCTGTGACTTTTCGATAAGATAATCTCTGTTTTTGTGACTTGAATATCTTCATTTGTACCGTAAACACCACATCAGCAAATTTTCTTATTCTTCATATAAATTATTATTTCAATCTGCATCTTTCTTTGGACTACCGGTCTACTATTAATTAAAATCCTTATTCTTCTTTGGTGTTTGTGATTGTTGTTCGGACCCATGTAAAAAAAAAAAAAAAAATCTAGGACTTCCAGAATGTAAGTCTCTACCGATAAACCTTAACCGCTTGGATAATTTTTCAAAATTCCAATTTCATCCATAACTTGACCTTATGCCATACTTAGAGTTTAGACTGTAAGTAATTGCACTTCTACAACACTGACTTTGCAATGTGAATGCACTTTTGATTCTTCTGAAAATAATTATGCATGAATAAGATATAATTAATGCTTCGTTTTAAAAGAAATAAACCCCAAAACTTGGTGCAATTCTTAAAAATGCTTAATGAATAAGAAATAGTTTCTGTTTTGATATGATAATGAGCTCTACACAAAGAATTTTCCCCAATTGACCGACTTCTTCTTTTCTTCAAAACATTTCTGCCTTGTATGATATTTGCTTTCAGCTCGTGGGAATGAGAAAAAGCTGATATTACTTAGAATTTAACAATTCTATATTTATAGTTACAACAAAAACCGATTGAATACACATACCATGCTGTTTGTTGTTGTTGTTTTTAAGTCTTTTGTGTGTTTTAGTAGCAATACTAGTAAATCTGTTATATCTGATTCACTTGTTTGAAAAAAAAGATTAAAGGTTGCTTCGTGATTTAAGTTTGAAACTTAAAGGGGCCCGGGGCCGTCTAAACTGTTTTTTCAGCTCATTGCTATCAATCGAAAATTACTTCACACTGATTACTTTCGGTAATTGGAATGGTGCTTTTTCAAGCTTTTGTTTTTTAATCGCCTGTTTTTACATAACTATTCGGTTCCTAGAATTTGAATTTAAAACTGCATATCTAAAAAATCGTATAGTTTATCTTTCAGTACTCTCAAAAATGCGTTACTTTAATCTGATAGTTTAACAAAGACACATTGATACTAAAGTTAAAGTCCGATTTCACTTCTTTTTCGATGATGGTACTTATGTCCTGAGCATTTTTTTTTATCTATAAAAAATCATTGAGTCAATAAATTTCGACTTCCGCCCCTACTTAAGGAAAAATTTCGAATTTCAGAATAATCGATTACTGTCTACAGTAAGTCAAATTACCATAATGGAAATGTCAACAAAGAACAGGGTTGAGGGTCCCTTTATATTCAAAATCGTACTTTAGACACGTTCTAACATCTGGTTTGATCGTGAGGGTGCTACTGATATAGGGTGTCATGAACACAAATAGTCTGGAGCACATCCCTCTCCAGGTCGACAACTGGACTGACTTCAGAGTTATCCTTCTCCTAGACTGGTTGCTATTCCAAGATTAAATAGCAGTCTGTCGTAGCATTTACCCATTGCTGGAGGTGGAATAGTAGGATTCAATCCTTTCCCAAGGTTATTAACGATATGTGAAATGCAAACTGCCTTGTTCACGATTTGAACTTGGGTAGCTGAGTTCACATCCTACGACGATCACCATTGCAACATGCACTATTATACAATTGATAGATTTTTTTTAGTATTGCCAGTGAAGCATTTTATTTTGATAAAATTTTAAGTAAATGCTGCGCTACCATGTTTTTTGCATTTTTGTGGGACTGAATAATTATTATAGTTAAGATTCTAGATAGGAAACATAAGACTTTCGCACCTGTTCTAAAGGAATTCAATGTTCAGCAATGAATTATCAAACCTGCATTTAATAGTTTATTCTGGGAAAACCAAAAAAACTTAAACAAAATCGCATTTTCAAAAAAACTGTCTTCATTTGAATGAATTAGTTTACAACTTGTTTAGCAATGTGAAACTATAAGAAAAATCGCATTAACATTTTTGTGACATCACTTGCAAACTGCACTGGATGTTCGTTGATTAAAACTTCTTACAAAGCGGAAGGATGAAACTTGAATCAATTAACTTAACTAGTAATTATTGAACAACAGCTTGACTGTATAAAGAAACAAAAAAAAAAACTTCCTCCCCCGCGATTAGAAATTAAGTCCTGCTTAAATAAGCTATTACTTTAAAGGTATGCAACTGCACTGTATGGATTCCCCCTCATACTAAAAATATATCTTTGGAAAGTTTTTCAAAAAAGGGTTTTTTTGTTTATTACTTTTCTCTTGTGATTCATTTGTGTTTATGTTGTAAAGTCTTTTTATCTTGTAATGTAACTTCAAATTACGTCATATTTGACATTTTCGTATGGAATTCTCTGAACTTTTCTTTATTTGATTTATAAACAAAGCTCGTATCAAAACGTTTCCTATTGTTCATTATAATTTGTTAGATCTGCTCTTGTTGTGATCATGAATTATCTCGACTTTATTTACACCATCATCGTTTTCTACGGTTGAAAATCTTATTGTCTCTGCATTTCTTCATTATGAAAATTCTTTTTGCATTTTCATCGAGAACTGCTGCATATTTTTTTATCGTGCAGTTAACTAAAAACCATGTTTTTAAAATTTTCTTATTGCAACTGGTTCAACTTTCATAAATGTTTCCTAACATTCATTTTTGCTGTTCGTGTTGAAGTTTATTTTAAATACTCTAAAGGAAGAATGTCTTATAACAGATAAAAATACTTTAAAGAAAGAGATTGTTTTAAATGTTACTTTTCTTCTTGAATGCAATATCCGTACTTGACGTGTGTACAATGTTATTCCTGAAGTGAAAGTCTTTTTTTTTTTCTTCTTCATCATCATCAGCTGACTATATTGGCGCGAGTTTCACGTGCTGAAGGCGTGGCTCAGCCTCAAAACAGCGTGATCGCCAAATGCATTAATCATAGAAAACTATTAACAATTCCATTTGTATTCGCAAGTTTCTAACCTTATTCCACCTTCTGTTTATCAACATACAACACCGTCATGTACTTTCTCACATGTATTAAAAATAAAAGTCCAACTATTGTCAAAGATTTTTGTCCGGACATTTTTTTACTTAACAATAAACGTAACGCAGTTTTCTTTCAATTTCTTTTTAATTATATTTAAGAAAAAGAATTAATATAAGTTTTTATTATTCTTTGCGTTGCAATATTTGCGTATTATCAAATTCTAATTTAAACAAACCCTCTACTTAAAAAATATATTTTAAATTTTATGAAATAATTTTACGAATATTTAAAAATTGAATTAAAAATAGCTCTCTTCTGTCCGGTCGGCACTGCTTAAAATAAACTGATTGTATTTCATGCGGAGGAGTAAGACCTACCCAACCCATCCCCAAAAAGTGGTGTCCTGGATGTGACACTTAACTTCATTTGATGGTAAGGCTCCAATTCTGCAGATCTGGGGTGTCTGTAGTCACCCCTTCATTGCCATTGCTCCCAAGACCATTTATGAGTCGGAGTGATATTACCTGTTAGGGTCTCATTTATGGGTCAAATATAATTGCAAATTATTACATTGTAATACGTGATTCTGTATAATTATGTGCAAATCATTTCTATTGAGAATAGTTACTACATAATCTAGGATTGTTTTCTAAGAATTATTATTAGTTACTTAAAACCATATAAATGAAATCAAATAATTATAAAATAGAAATAATTGCTTGAAACCCTACAACTGTGCCAATTATTTCTATTAGATAGGAGTACTTGATATGATGTAACTGCAAAAAAATTAAGAAACAGCACAAAAATATTAATATACAATGAACGTAATTCCCTAACCTCTGAGCATAATATAGCTTTAGATGATTTGACATACCGTTAAAATCAATCAATCGCATCGCTTTTGCGTGTGTCTGATGCTAAAATTTGATGTGGATAAATTTACAAAGAGCTTGAAAACCTCAGAAAATGCAGTCGTACGAAAAGAGTGTAATGTTTGTTTTTTGGTTTATTCAGAGCGCTTTTACAAAAAAGAAGAAAAGGCGCCAATTTGTTGAGAATGAAAATTAATATTTTAAATATCTTTATGTACCAAAACTTTTAACAGTGCGAATTTGGCATTCATAAGTTGCAAAGAAGTCAGCCGCTCTATACGTGTGCCTGCCTGCCGCTGTTTTGGTGTCACGCTAAAATCAGCTAGCTGTACACTCGCTGATCACGCAGTCGGCAGGTGCCCTTGACACTGCTCTCACTCACTCTCTTATTTTAGATATTACACTATGTACTATGTACATCTAATATACACATTTGAACCATAAACCACACCTCCTTCCTTTCCTCCTCCCCCTCCTTCCTGTGCAAATAACATCATAAGCCACACCTCTTTTGGTAGTACATTACAATGCATTTTTCTAGCAAGTAGACTCGTTACTCTTTACGATGCACGCTTAGAGATTGGTAAAGCCACGTCTTCGACTGAGTGATTATCACGTAAACAACATTTCTTTTTCTAGGCCAGTGCTTTTTTATTTTCTCGTATAAGCGATTACATAACCAGTTTTGCGTTAGTTGAACGTAGTACACTGTCCTTGTCCGAACTCTTTCTTTAAAAAAAAAAAGATACGAATGCGAAAATTATTTATCTTATTTCTATACAGCTGTATTTATCACTCACAAAAGAGAAGATTATTACATTATTATCATCATCACTTTCATGAACATTTGAATGTTTTTTTCTTTTGATTCCGAACAGAAAAATCTTTTATCTTTATTTTTTTTTTCCTCCAAAGAGACTTGACATTTTGAATGTCGACAGAAGTTTATTTGAAAAAACAAACAAAACAATATTTTACGTTGATGGTTTTCTACTTTTGTATATGCTGATCGTTTATTCTATTGGTCTTTCTGACGAGGAGATTTCTAGAGATTTGTCTTTATTTGGTTTTCACCAGTTTTTCGCCATGCCTCAGTTGGAAATTATCAACGACGATATGAACTTTAACAGGAATTTAGCATTTGCCCAGGCCTCTGTTTCATCTAGCCTGCAGCAACCCGAGGTCCCTAAGGGAGGCGCACTCGTCAAGGTAAGCCTTGCTTTATTACACACACACACACACACACACACACACACAAAAATCAAATCACTTTTTTAATTTAAAAAAAAATGTTAATAAATTAATTTATTTTACTTCTCATCTTCTAAAATTTGCCGCAGTAGTAGTATTTTTTATTTTATTTTATTTTTTATTTTTTTGTACTATTATGGCCTTATGCCAGACGAGGCCTATTCTTAGATTATATAATTCTACTGTATCGAACCAAGAAGTATTTTATTGTAATTTATCTATTTCTTTCTCCAACGTCGGTCGCTTCAACGTGATTGTGGGACCTTAAACGTGCGTGTGTAGTTCTATTTTTGGGGTCGACTCTGACATCAGGGACTGATCCTGGCCCGACTATAAATGCAATAAGCTCCACTCTTGTACCCCCAACCCAACCTCCAGAATTAAACTTTAATCTTCATGTCCTTAAGACCCCGAAATTGGGGGCGGAACAATAATAAAATTGTTATATTTTATTAACAATGCCAATTTCTACGTTTTTTGTTGTTTTAGTTACCTAATTTTGTTAGTATTTTTCTGAATGTCTTTATATTGTTTTATTAAATGTCTTCTTTTTTAACAAGGTAAGAGTGGCTACTTAAAAAAAATAAAGACCTTATTGTGGAAACCATTAAACTGTTTTAAAAAAACGTAACGTTTTTGTTTTTCTAGTGTTTCACGTGTTTATATCGTGAAACTGTCAAAATCAGCAGCAGCCACAAAGTCGCACTTTCGAGCTGTTGTTTTCATTTTTAGCTGTTTATGCTACTTGTTTACTTTTAAAGATCACCGAAAACAATCACTGACTTAAGTGCCCGTCAAAGTACACTCAAATAACAATTATGAAATAATTTAAAACTTGAATCAGTATAAAGCATAGATCTACCAAACGATAGCTACAATAACACAATCTTATAGACCTATAAATAGTTTGATATTGCAATAAAATTCTCAACTGTATATAACGAGTTAGTCTTTTCTAGTGTCTAAATAAAAATTTGAAACAATTAATTTCTTATGAATAATTGTCTTTTCTTTATTTTCAGGTGTGTTTTGCTGGTGCTTGCTATTCTGAGGGTCATGTCCGACGTAAGGGATATCGGCCCAAATTGCCAGGCTATGAAATCTCTGGTATTATTTATGAAGTCTGCAACTCTTTACCAAACAGAAATCTCAATCCAGGTGATCGAGTTATTATCTATCCTAACGAAGAAATTGCAGATTCGGGGTAAGTCTTTGAAAAATCTTGTGATATTTTCGCTCCATAATTTTAAGTAGTTTTTTTCCCTTAAAGATTCTCATCTATTTATTTTTTAAATACCTATACCCCTTAATTATCGTTGATAATTCAAGTTTGATATGTTGAAAGTTTTACATTTATTAATTAGTAAATTACTATTGACATTGCGTGACAAATACTACCATTTTAAGGATTTGTCTTAATCAAAACAACTTTTTTTTTTCTTTTTTTTTTAAGTACCACAGACCTCAATATATAATAAATCTTTTATGAAGATCAAGTCAATTATTAAGCCAGTTCACCATTTATTGGAAACTAATCTTGACAGGTTTAAAATTTTGTGCAATTTATCATTAATTAAAATTTAAAAAAAAAAATTATTCTAATTACTATTCCCAACTGACCCTGCAAGCAATAAAATAAATTAACTTCCATTGGTGTCTCTTTACTGCATTTTAAGTTTTGTATCTTTTTGGTTTTGCAATATCTGTACTTTTTAACTAATTGTTTTAAAATTCTTATTTTTCTTATCAAAGTTACACAGAATTCTTGCCAGTGAAAGATGTTGACCAAATCTACCAACTCCCATCAAATATGTCCCTGGCTGTAGCTGCAATGCTTCCTGGTGGAGGTCTTACTGGATACAGTGCAGTCCTTAAAGCCAAGCCCCACATAGAGAAACTAGCAGAAACCAAACGTAAGTGAACTTAAATACTAAAATGTTATTTGCCTATCTTCTATAATTTGATTTAGTGTTTCTTCAATCAAGTTTCAAACTCTTTTCTTAAAGTAAATGACATTTTTCAAAAATATAATATACTTGATAACCATTTTCAATTTGTAAAAACATTGTCTTTCAATTAAGTCTCTACAAAAATTAAGATTCCTTACTATTTCTGATTGCTTTCTCTCTCTCTCTCTCTCTCTCTCTCTCTCCTCCCAACATTTTGCTTTTCTAGTTAATCTTATCATTTTCATCTTTCTTACAGCCATTGTTAATGTTCTATTGGTGGGTGCTGGTGGTTTGGGTCTGTGGACCCTCCGATTAGCAGAATACTTGATTGGTGAACAAAATAACAACGTGAGGATCTTTGCAGCAGATAGCAGTGTAAGTATATTTTGTCTTCTACATTGATTACAAAATTAACATTCCATTCTTATGATTACCAAAAAATATCAGGAAAAAAAAGGATCATTTCAATTAACTAAATATTCCAGATTAAGTTAGTTTTGATCTTTAGGATCCTAAATCGCTACCAGCTGGGCTTCTGGCTTTAAAATAGCTGTCACTAATTAGTAGTCCATATAGCTCAGCCTACTATATTTTGGCTGGTGAAACCCCATTTCTACATCACTATTGTCTATTAAATGTTTTAATCTGTTATTTAACAACCTAATTTTCTGTAGTGTTGCTTGGCAATAGTGGAGATTTCCAGTCAGAATTCAGACTAAGTGTGTTATATGTATGTACATAAAACAGAAGAAATATGTTTGATGGCTTCTTTTTTACCTTTTCACCATATATTGTCAGATTCAACTCATTTCTTTTCTCTCACACACACACACACACACACATATATATATATATATATATATATATATATATTATTTGGTATGAATATCAGGTTTTAAGGTTAAACTATATTCACTGTGCCAATCTATTTCTATTCAATTGCAATTTTAGACTTTCTTCCTCTAATTATTTTGATTTTTATTCTCTTTTCAGATTGATAGATTATTAACTGCACAAGAACATGGCTGTTATGATTGTATCCATTGGAATGAAGAAGGTAAGATTTTCCATTCAAGAAAACTAATTTTTCTTATCAATTCCTTGAAGGGAACTAAAACTAACATTAATATAAGTTAATTAATATTTCATAGCATATTATTCATATCTTCTATTCTTACTCTGAGGATTGGGATGAAACTTTAGAATATTAACACTTGTAAATGGTTTATTCATTATATATAAACATTATTTTTTGCTGGGAGGTTAAGTTCAGATCTTTTTTATAGCTTAGAATTTAAGGAGTGAAATATTCAATTTATTTAGCTTTTAAATACATCATATTTATTTCTTTCAATGTATTTTATAAGTGATTAAGATAATTCTGAAATCAAAAGCTAATAAAGACTTTAAATATGTAAAATTCTAATATATTGCTTTTTAGATTATGAATATTCTATGACTGAATGCATTGTATTATAAAATTCTAAATTATTTGGCATAATTATTCGGTCCTTTTCAACAAAAAAGTACATTTAATTCTAATGTGACCTATTTCCTTTTAAAAATCTATAATCTTTTCTTTTAGATCATGAACAATACATTGTTGAGAGAACATTAGAAACGTGCCGTGGTGGTGTTGATGTTGTTGTTGATTTTATCAGCTCAAGAAGAACTATGAATAGATCTCTTCAAGTTCTCAATAGAGTAAGTAATCTGATGATTTATTGACTCTTTTTTTTCTTTTTCTTTTTTTTTTTTTTTTTTTTTTCAATGAAATTGCTGGCATCTTTCTTCCTGATTTTCTTTGTGAAAGAGTTTCAAAAATGTTGTCCTTGAATGATTCTTTTTCAGGAAGGTCTCATCATTGTTGGTGGCAATTCTGTCAAAGAAATCAGCATTAATCTCAATGTATTGTCTGCAAAACAACAAAGTATTACCAGTATTCCAAAAGGATCTCCTGAACAATTGGCAGAGCTTGTTGAATGTGTGGCAAGTGGACGAGTAAGTTCAATCTTTATCAAGAATAGCTTGTTTTGTTTTTTCTTTTCTTTTATTTGAAGATAGACATGGAGGAATCACTAAGTTTGTAGCCTGGCATCTAGTTATTTGTAGTCAGATTACTCAGTATTCCTGGTACGATTCAATTCTACCCGCCTCTTAGGCTAACAATTAAACTAGTTACCAGGCCAGGCTGACTTGATGGGTATAGCTAAATATCAGCTGGATGAGAAATAAGTCTCCTGAAGAGGTGGAGAAATCCTCTTGTAATGTCAGTGGCCATTTTGTATATATGGGCATAAAGCTCAATAAGGCCCTCTCTTGAATTAAAACTGGGTCTGACCATTTACTTCAACTGATCCTATGCCAACTGCTCTGGTTTACACTTTGTTTCTGGATCAGTACCTGTGCAAGCCCTTTCTCACTTAAAACCATGTGCAACCATGCTGTTCCTCCTGAGGAATCATCATCCTCTAGGATGGATTGCAAAAGAGTTACAGGAAAGTCTCCATAGCGTAGTGGCTGTCATGCTGGACTGCATCCTCAAAGTAAGCAACTTCATACTGCAGTCACACTATTACATTTACTCTTGGACGAATTCCCTTAAGAAAGTTTTGAACCCTTTTATTCCCCTATCTATGAGTTAAATAGTATTGGTGCTGTTTTTTTAACAAGGATAATTTGGCATTAAATAACCCACAAAGGTTCATATGCCATTAAACAAAGAAACCAAATCAACCAAGTTAGGACATTCAATCTGTAACATTAACCACTGAATTAAATGCTTTGACATGGAAAGAGATGGTGAAAAAAAAATTAATAATTGATGTTTTTCTTCACTAAGCTACAAACCTTTGTACATTTTTTTTAAATTTATTTTTTGATCAAAAAATATCAAGTCTAAGTTTTACACTTCTTTAAAAAAAAAAAAAAAAAAAAAACATTTGACATAACAATTGGGTGTTCTGCAAACTAGTGCTTTAATAATATATTGTATCAAGAAGTAGAGCATTACTTTATTGACCTAGATAAAAATTAGTTTGTTGACCTGTGTAGTAAAAATATGTGTTATGAGGAGAGATAAGTTTCCCTTTGATTGATTTCCCTCAGCCTGCTTCATTCAGCCATAGAAAGAAAGGTCAAACGTGTATGACACTAAACTGCGTCTGATGGTGAGGCTCCTGTTCTGAGGAGCATAGAGAACTTCTTCATTGCCATGACTCCCAAGTCCACTATGACCTAGAGTGGTAGTATCTGTTACAGTTTCATCTATTGTCAAATAGATATGTTTGAAAATCATTAGTATTGCATAAGAATATGTGAAAACATAAGTGCAAATTATTTGTATTAGAAAGGAATACTTGACACCATATAACTATGCAAACAAGTTATTATTTATAAACTAATAAAAACTAAAATAAAATTTTTAAGAATGATTCAAATACAATATTGAAAATCGATCTTGTTTCTCTCATTGAATTTCTAAAGATGTTTACATAACTAAAAGGAAAAATAAAAATCGGTTTCTGGTCAAAACTTAAGTGGCGAGTTTAGAGACATATATAATAATTAATCTCTATCCAAGTAAAAATCTTTTTAGTACCTTTGTCTAATAATCTAAAGTGTTTGTTCTTTCTAGGATATGACTTATTCTTTTTCTTTTTCTTTTCTCTAGGTGAGTCCACCTTCTTATGCAGTTTTCCCGATCGAAGATGCCAACCAAGTTTTTGAAGATCTTACACTCGCCAGGATTACTGGCAGAGCAGTTCTGAGATTGGGCAACACGACTGTGGACAATTAAACAGAAAATATCAACAATAACAGCTGCTGTATATTGTCTTTCTCTATGCAAACAAAGAATGTTCATGACAACTATGGGCTGAGAACTTGATAACAGGATTTCAAACAAACAGCAAAAAAAAAAAAAAAAATCTGTGGTCCACAATCTGCACTGATTGACCTTTGCTTGAGGTCTGAAATGGAAATTCCATTTTAAAAAATGGAAGATGGCTTCAAAAAATGTTTACAAATGAACTACTACTACTACAACAACAACAATAAGACAATGCAAAAAGTAATAACTGGATTACTTCTGTCACTTATACTTTATTATTATTATTATTATTATGTGTAGTTTCTAAGTTGCAGTAGTTAAGTAACCAAAATGGATCAGTTTGGTCTGTCCGCGCCCTGTCTGCGCATCAATCAGAGCAGCCAATAAGAAAATTTGGTTGAATCAGAAATCGTTCTTGGTAGATGTGTGTTTGTGTGTGCATATTTGTAAAAAAAAGATTTTTCTTTCTGCCTTGAGAAAGAATAGAAGTAATATTACAGACGCATCTTGCTTGCATGTACCATACATGCATGTTAATCCAAGTACATGTTCCTTAGTAAAGCTGCTATGACCATGATTTGGTGGTTGTCTGAAGGGAAAAGATAAAACAAGTGAAGAATGCATTTTTTTCTTTAAATAAATAGACAATAACTGTGGCATAGATGAGAATTTTTTTTTTTTTTCTTTTTACACAAAGCCACATAAAAAGATGAAGAAAAAAATGCATATGTGATACCCATTGCAATATTTTGCAGTGTAGAATTAAGAACAATAAACTGCTGATCATTTTTTTTTTTTTTTTTTTTTTTACTACGGAAGGAAATTTCCAAAGAGGTGGAAAACCTTTACTTTTGGGTACCAAACTTATTAAAAATATCTTCAAAATTTGCCATGTTGACTCAGGTCTGATTGAATACAAGAAAGTGTTACTGAAAAGGCAAAATGGATATCAATACTAAATAGCACTTGGCCATTTATTTCTAAATAAATGTTATTTATTTTTACACCAATTATATACATTTAATTTGGTGCAATGCTCTCAGGATAACCACGAACATCTCCATTTGAAGCCAAATAGTCATAAAATGTTGTATGCTTAAAGATGTTTCCAAATCTGGCCAATGTTAACATACTAGCAATTGACGGCCACCGACATCATCTCTCATGTTGTTTATGTCTCATAAAATGTAATGACTATTCTATATCAAATGAAGAAAAAAATAGAAAAATTAGAAATCTAGTGTAAATACTAAAGAGAAGGCGGGGTTGGTTTCTAAAATATTCTATTTCATGTGTTTAACCAATTATCTTGGTTGCATTTTTTCTCTTCGCGGTTATATATTGTCTCTTATCTTCAAAAACCTGGCTGTGATGCACAAAGGCATCCTGGGAAATCTATTAAAGAAATTGCACTGCACTCTAAAATAATGTCCCCAAAATAGGTTAGATTTTTTTTTTTTAATTGGTGTTCTGTGATGTATTGTTGAGAACTTTAAATTTCCTAATTGTCTTCACTTTAATTCAAACTCTGTTTTTTTTGTTGTTTTTTTTTTTTCTCTCTCTCTAATATGGCTAAGATTTACTCATGAAAGAAAATACTTCTTTCTCCAGTTAGACACTTTTTTCTTTTTCTTTCATTTCTAATTATTAATTAGTATATTGACCTTTTCAATCTTACATTGGTCAATTAATTGAATGGACATGCTAAAAGACTGAACTGCTATTTGTGAATATTCACCAATTATTATTGTACAATTTATTTGTAGATATTGCCAGAAAGTTTTCTTAAAATTTTTTATTTATATAAAAAAAACAAAAAAACTGTTGTATTAAAGATAACAAAAACAATTTCAAAAGAAAATAAACTTATTTTGTATAATATTTCTTGCTTTCACTCGTAATTTTATTTTATTTATTTATTTTTTCCAATTCATTATTCGTGTTACAAGGGATTGATACTATTAACGGAATTGAGTATTATGTGATACAATATATTTCAAGTATAAAATAGAATATAAAAACTCACAACTCAGACTTGCACACTTTAAATCTTCAGGGAGCTAATAGTCAACTTGTGACTTTTTTAACTTTCAAAAAAAGTAAAGAGCTGAATACAAGCTTGATAGAAGTCCTTGAGGTATAATGGCTAAACTTGCTGGACTATTGCCTCAAAGTAAGCAAGTTTGAGCTACAGGAGCACTATTACATTCACTTTTGGACTAATATCCTTGAGAAAGGTATGAAGCCCCTTATCCCCCCCCCAGTTGTGGGTTAACTAGTATCACTTCTGATTTTCTACATGGATAACTTTGGCATTTTATTATCCCCAAAAGTTGATATGCCATTGAATAAAGAAACCAAGAAAACCAACATTAGTTAACTTGTAGACAAGAACTCAGTTATGTTTTTTTTTATCTTGTATACTAGAAATATATCAATTTTTTATTTTTTTTTATTTTGATATTTGTTCCATTTAATTATAACTCAGATTCTTAATGCTTCTGTAAGGAATGATAATTGGGACTTGAAAGAATGCGATTAAGATGACTTGACTAAATTTGGCAAGCAGAACTTGAGATGCTTGTGCGACTTGATGTTACTAAGTGTGTAAAATACAGCTTGGCTCACAATATGAGACAAGGTAAAAAAAATTCCCACTGTGCCATAAAAAAAAGTGATGCACCGGAAGAGAGTGACCTATGAACTGCATGATAGTTATTTCTGCTCGAAGACGATCACACCTGCCATTCTGAAGATAGCGGAAGTGACACATCCCAATGGCCAATAATCGAAAGAAATCTCACAGGTGAGCTCAGCTGATAATATGGGACAAGGTGAAGGTCCCACTTCAGAGTGATGCACCAGAAGAGAGTGATCCGTGAACTGCATGACAGTTATTTCTGCTCGATGACAATCACACAGGCCATTCCAAAGATAGTGGAAGTGACACATCCCGATCGCCAGATATCAGAAGAAATTACGGAGGCGTGGAGGCATGCCCATATCTTCACGTGGGAGTTTGAAGGTAATATAAGGCCAACGAATTGAACAGAAGGCAGTGAAAAAATTCTGCTGTTCACGAAGCTGACCTCGTCGTCACTCTGTGTGAGTTGTCTCGGCCATTGTCTACTTATATCGAAGAGTTCAAGCCTCATAGACGAACGATTCTACTACCTCTCCTGACTGCTCCTACTTCACACAAGCGTCCATCGAGAAAATAAATATATATTGTTATATATAAATTCCGTGTTGTCGTTTGTTTGACCAGAGAGCGGAACGTAACAAGTGGATGACCTCTTAAATACTGAACAATTTCATTGTTGCTTAACTTTGGTCCTCAAGTCAGAACCCATGTTTTGATTATGACTTCATAATACATCATTGAAGAAATTTTGCTTATTACAAACAGGTTCAGTTCATTTGATTACAACTGTTTTTTACCTCTAATACCAAATACATCTTGATTGGTAGGTAATGTTTATCCTTGCAGAAAAATGAATAGACAAGTTCAATTCTTGAACTGCATTTCACTTTGTACTGATTCTCTTGAAAAAAGCATGATTCCATCTACAAAGTAGGGAAGATTGAACTCTTTAAACCCCTAGTAAAACAATCTGTCTAGAAGGAAAATTCTAAATTCAAACCAGTTGTATTCTGCTTGCCTTGTGTCACATCCTACTCATGGCAGAGACGTTGGGTAAAATATCATGCTTACCAATCTTGGGTATATACTCCCTTTCATGACTTTATGAAGAATCTATAAGAAAGAGGTTTGTGTTCAATAAAACTTAATGTTCTGGTAAATGATACAGAGTATGGTATTCAACCTGGTCGAGGGGATCATATTCATTCATCTCATACATCAATGGTTAAATCTCACAAAAATCTTCATTTATTCATTTTTTTTTTCTTTTAAACATAGATTTTATTTGACATTGATTTCTATATACTTTTTTTTTTTTTTTTTTTTTTTTTTTTTTAATCCTTTTGAATACTTGAATGATTTTATATGTATCACCATTTCCAGAATATATCGAATGATGATTCCAAAGTTTTTTTCAGCCTCGTTTACTAGGGTTGTAGAATATACTGACTGCATCTCTGAAGAGGAGTAAGACCTCCTCCTACTCCCAATGAGTGTCCTAAATTGCATCTGTTGGTGAGACTCAAGTCATAGCACCTTATGGAATGCGAAGTACACCTTTGCTGCCATTACTCCTAGGTCCACTCTGATGCAGAGTGGTAGTACTAGTTAGGGTCCCATCTTTGTGTTAAATAGAACTGTCTAACCATTTGATTGTACAAATAAAAGATTTTGAAACCATTTAACTGTGTGCAAATAGAACTATCAGTGTTTGGTAGCAATACTTGAAATCATTAAATTATGTGCAAACAAATGAGTGCTAGCTCATTTTAAAAATGTTACTGACCAACGATTAACTTAAAAATCATGTTTGAATAGGATTTGCATTAAAGTACAAAAAACAAGATTTGGCATTAAATAATCCACAAGGCTTTATATGCCATTAAATGCCAACCAACAATTATTGTTGGTATTGTATTAAACTTTTCTTAGTCTGGCATATGAGTATTGGCTTTCTTACACTCCTTATTGTTCCTAACTGATCACCCATTGCAGAACTAAATTGGCTGATAATTGCATAACTTTCATCGGATGGTAACCGATGGTTGGGCTAAACTATTAGTCACTGAGAGTTCTTTATTCATGATCCTGTCATTCCAGATCGGCACCTCGGGTAGTGTAATGGTTAGCAAGCTTGACTAGCAAACCTGCATGAGTGAGTTCGAGTCTCATTGGGTGCCCCATTCATGCGGCCTTGTGCCACATCTAAGCAAAAAGCTTAGTAAATTACTACTGTCATCCCAGAGCATCACTTATTACACTATTATTTTAAAAAATAAGTCAATCTCCATGAGACATTTTAATTTTTTTCTAACAATTTGAAGGTGTTAATTAAAAAAAAACATTCGTTTTTGCCCAGCACATCTGTATGTTTTGTTACAGAAAACTCTAATGTATTAAAAAATTATTTATGCGATAGAAAGAAATTCAGAATCTATTTACAGAATTTGCAAAGTCATGAAGAGTCGACAATTTTGTAAAAACAAAGTGATTCAATTGATGTAAACTACAATTTAATAATCATTTTCTATTGTAGAAATTTTCTTTTATTTGATCTTCAGAGGGGAATTTTGCTTCTGCCCCATTTCAAGCACCAACAAAAATTGACTATCTTTATTCTATCCCACTGTCCCTTATCAGATTTGAAAATTTTTATGCTTGGTTTGGTTGGGTTGGGTTTTATAGTATATCAATCATTATTGGTTATTTAATACCAAGCCCTCTTTATGCATATATATTAAGTATATATTTGTAAATACATTTTTTGATAACATTTTAGAATGAGCCTGAGCTCTTTTTTTTTTTTTTTTTTTTTTTTTTTTGCTCAGTTAAATGGTTTCAAGTATTGCTATATAACTAACAATTTGACATAAGTCATTTGTTTGCACACCTATAAATAGATATACATGATATGTAAGATTAGTTTGTTGATAATTTCATTTTTAAATGAGTTAGGATTAATTTGTTTGCACACAAGTATTTTGATTGTTTCTACCCAGTTAAATGGTTTCAGTTATTGCTATCTCATCTAATAATTCTATTCGGTATTAATCATTTGTTTGCACACAATGAGGTTGATACAAGTATTGCTATTATTCTCCCTCCAGCTATGGGTAAATAGTAGGGCAGACTATGTTCTTCAGCCTTGGTGAGGCAACTAGTCTAGGTGAAGGAAAACTCTGAATTTAAACCTGTTAAACTTCGCTTAAAACTTGACCTTGTGTCATATCCTGCCCGAGCGGAGGGGTTGGTAAATATGGATACAAGTATTGCTATTTAACACTAATTATTCTATTCAACACTCTTCATTCATTTGCACACACTCAAATGGTTCCAAGTATTGCTATGTATCACCAACAATTCTATTAAACATCAGTCATTTGTTTACACACAGTTAAATCAGTTTTAAACAATTCAATTTAGGATAAGTCATTTGTTTCACTTAGTTGAAATGTCAAACAATTCTTTTTGACCCATAGATATAGGACCCTATTAGGTGCTACAACTCCTGGTCAGAGTGGACCTAGGAGCAATGGTAATGAAGAAGCACTCCCCATTCTCCAAATCTTTAAGGCTTTGTTATTTGATGCTTTTCTGTTGTATCTAGAACATTCATTGGAGAATACTTACCTCTCTACAGAGATGCAGTCAGTGGATTCTATTACCCCAGCCGACTAGGCTGTTTATGCTTGGTAGCTCCTCATTTCAGATATGACTATCCTATAAAAGTAATATGATATATATATTTACCCATTTTGGCACGATGGGACATAAGATCAATTTTTAAATAGAGTAAATCTGGTTTGAATTCAGAGTTTTCCTTCTAAACTCATTGCCTTACCAAGACTAAAGAAATCAGTCTGCCCTACTATTATCCCAAAGCTGGAAGAAAAACCCATGGATTTCTGTCTTTTCTAAAGTGAAACATAAGCAGCCTGGTCCAAGATTTGAACTGCTTTCTACTGAGTTTAATTTTATTTCCTTTTTTACATCATCCAAATTCTCAATATAACATGCCTAAAAATGAACAGATAATTAGAATAATTTACTGCTTCCAAAATAAAAGCATCAATATCCTCATGGACAATGTTGTACGTTTATAGGTTATCTTGTTTATTCTATATGTCTGCTTTCATTTCTAACAAGCTGAGCTCATGCAAATTTCAGTTTAATTAGAATATACAAATATACAATATTTAACAATAAAATGCAATAAAATTGAATGATTTTTATGTACAAACTAAACAACAGAAATAGTTTGTTTTTTTTACTCATCGAAGATGTAATGATGATAGTTTTCCTAAGATTAATTCCTCTTTTATTGATCTGACTTTCTTCAATGTTGGATTGTACAACCTCTTACTTTAACATTAAAAATGCAAGAAAATAATTTCTAGAATTTAAACCATAGAAAATCCAGTTGTTCTAAAAGGTATTAAGATGCATAGATTCTCATTGCATTGCATCATTTTTAATTTCTTCATCTTTGGTCTGGACATGGATATTTGATATAGACAGGTTAGCCCTTTTAAGCAGTTAAATTCTATGGAATTAAAAAAAATAAAGGAATAATTATTTACTGGGTGTGGTGAGCTAAGGATGAATTTTGTAACTGTGTTCACCTCCCGACTCATTTAGTGGGGATGAGGAAGGTTAAGCTTTATTTGGCTAAGTATCCCTTTCTCTCTACCCTTTATCATAATGCTCAGCAACAATATTAAAATAAAGAGTCTCTAAAAAATTTGTCACTTCTCCCTACCCATCCACTCACTCACCACAATGAAGTTTACATACACTTAAATAGGTGCTTCATCAAAACTCATTGTTTAGCAGGCTAACTGGGTAGGCAATTATGACTACAGTGAGTTAAATCCTCTCTGGGCACTCTCCACTTGTGACTTTATGCAAGGGGAAACAGGTCATATTACTCTGGAGTAATGTAAAGTGAGCTACTCTATTCCAGGATTTTAAGTTTAATCCTCACTGGGTGCCCAAACTTTATGCTTCAAATATATAACTGTCTACTTTAAATTTAACTTCAAAAGATGTTCACATGTTATAATTTCATAATGTGGAAATATTTTGGATACTTAAATTTTTATTATCAAAAGACAATAAATATTTAAGTATCCAAAATATTTTTCCTCATTGCAATTGTACTTTCTATCATATGAATGACTATATATATATATATATATATATATATATATATATATAATAGATAAGTTAATAAATAATAATGAACAAATAAAAACACCAGAAAATAACAAATTAAAACTAATAAAGTAAATAAATTAACAAATCACAAAATTATTACAATACAGCCTCATAAATAACTATGCAGTATTAACTAAATCACCCTTCCCATGATGCCCCACACAACAATGTATAAAGGGATATCCACCATGCAGAAACCATTTGGTCTAATGATCGTATAGGTGAAAAACTTATTGTTACCAAACGTTGACTCTGTGTCTACGCTATCTTTACACACACACACACACACACTCTCTCTCTCTCTCTCTCTCTCTCTCTCACACACACACACACACACACACATATATATATATATAATTCTGAGTCCAGGTCCGACATAGAATTGTGCCACCAAAACAATAGCTTCAAACATTGTTTTCATACCACCCTACCCAATCACCATTGACATGATATGACCCAATGTCAATTTTTAAGCCTCTCCTCGATGTACAGTCGAAGATAGTGCTAAAAATGACCAGGAACAGCCAGGTGGGGTCGTCCCCTGTTGACAAGCTCTTAACGCCACACCAAACCGGAAGTTTCTCAATAACCTGATAAATAAGTTAACTTACACTACTTTTAGTGAGTTTTTATTCAATTCCTTTTTTTATACGTGTCGTTAGCATAAGAAATCGATAAGGGTTTATTTCGGAAAGTTATTTACAGTTTAAATTCGTGCCATCGTTTTGCATGTATTCCTTGGATTTTCCACGGACACTAGTAATTTGAAAATATATCGTGCAAAATATCTGAAGAATTATGTCTTGTTTTTCTCGAACAAAGTGATTTTTTTTTAATAATCAAAATCACTTGCAATGATATATGCTAGTCTGATTCGTTTACCATTGCAGCTGAAGAGGTACCCATACCGGTGAAGCAAGAGTAAATGAGAGAGAATTCTGGTCATCGACGATTGCTATGTCAGTGATAGGTAAACAACTCGCCTCACATGTTAAGACCTACCTCTATTGGTTTATTCTCTTCTTTTAGTTTCTGAGACCGTGGAAGTAGATTTGCTTTAATTAGGTATCTTAGTTGACTGGTTAGTTGGTTGGTTATGTTTTATTTAATATCAACTCTTGTTGGTTATTTAATGCTAAACCCTCTTTGTATATATATGTGTATGATTAAACAGTTCTATTTTACCCCTAGGTCGGACCCTAACTTGTATAACTACTCCTAATCAGAGTGAACCTGAGAGTAATGCCAATGAAGGGGTACTACACATTCCCTAAAACTCCAGGACCGAAGCCTCACCATCAGATGCATTTTGTGTCATATACAGGACATGTGTTGGGGTATCTTGCTCATTAGCAGTCGGCGTATTCTACAAGCATATCGTGTTACACTTATCCTACTTTGTCAACTTGTCTTTTTTTCCAAATAAAACCTCAAATTTTGACACGATTAAAATATTAGTGTAAAAACAATCCTCAATGATTAATATTTTCCCTTTTTTTCTCTTCTTTTTAAAATTAATGTGAGAAGATAGTAAAAAGCAGAGATAGCAAAGGAGGTATTACGAACAACACCGAATGAGAGTTAAGGCCCCCTGTGTCCTGAATATGACATTAAAAATCTGATGGGGAAGCTCCAGTCCTGGACCATTGGGGAATGCGGAGTACTCTTCATTACCATTGCTTCCTGGTCCACTCTGACTTGGAGTGGTATTACCTGAGTGGGTCCAATTTATGGATCAAACAGAAATGATTGATCATTTAATTAGATGTATACAAATGACTGCGGTTAATAGAATTGATGGTGATACATAACAATACTTGGAATCATTTGACTGTGTGGAAACGAATAAATAGTGTTCAATAGAATAATTAGTGTTAAATTGCAAAAATTTTAAACAATTTAAATGTGTGCAAACAAATGATTAATATTGAATAGAAGTATTGGTGTAAGCTAGCAATAATTGAAACATTAACACTACAAGGGTGCAAACAAATTAGTTTTAAATGATTTAGAACAAATGACTGATGTCAGATTGTGATTGTTATATAGCAAAACTTTAAATCATTTAACTATGATTAATAGTAAATAAAAAGTAAAAAGTTGTCTCCCTTTAGTCGAGGGCGACCAGAAGGCCCCCTTTTCAATAGCTACTACATCGAAGTGTTGGGGAGGGTGCTACTCCTTCCCTGGACTGCTCCACTTTACCCTTGATACGTACCTTATATCGTTGAGTGTTAAGCAAGGAGATATCAAGTACTATTTTTTTTTTTTTGGTATGACGCGACCTGGGATTGAACCCAGGTCTCCCGGGCCATTGGAGAACACTCTACCAACTAGGCCAATGAGATAGTGTGCAAAAAATGAGCTCAGGCTCGTTTTAAAATGTTATCAACAAAATGTGTTAACAAATCATATATATTTAGTATATAAGTATAAATTAAATTTGCTTGATATGCCATAAAACCCAACTAAACCAAATAATAATAACAAAAATACAGAAAACCTGCTGTATTGTGGATTTTGCCGTCCCGGCGAACCACAGACTGAAAATCAAAAGAAAATGAAAAGAGAGATAAGTACTCGGACCTTGCCAGAGAACTAAAAACGTTGTGGAACATGAGAGTAACGGTGATACGAATTGTAATCGGCATACTTGGAACGGCCGCCAAAGGCTTGGTATGGAGGCTAAAAGGGTTGGAAATCGCTGGACGAATCAAGACCATCCAAACAACAACATTGTTAAGATCGACCAGAATACGGAAACCTGAGGATACTTACTATCACTTGACTCGAAGAAAGCCCTAATGAAGAAATACACCTGGATTTTCTCAGAGCAACACTGAAAAAAGTACCGAATTGGAAAACGCCTGGCCATGATGCCATGGATGGATCCTGGTTCAAAAAATTCAGGTCTATCCACGACAGACTGGCACTTCAACCAAGTAGATGCTTAACAGAAACAAATATACACGAATGGATGACTAAGGGGAAGACTACTCTGAAAAAAAAGAAGCAAAAAGTAACTGCCCTAAACAAGTCCTGATCTATTACGTGTCTACCGATAATGGGGAAAACGCTAACAGCACAGATTAGGGAGGATATTTATTACTCACTAATTCGTTACGGACTGTTTCCCGAAGAACAGAAAAGATGCCAAAAAGGAACAATAGATGATCTACTGTACATTGATCAAGACATCCTCAACAAATGCAAAATGAGACGGAAAATGTAGCCATAGCGTGGATTGACTACAAAAATGCAAAAGACATGGTTCCTCAAAACTGGATAATAGACTAAGAATGTACAAAAGATCCGACCAAGTCATTAAGTTGATCATGGAAGTTATGAAGAGCTGGAGGGTGGATTTAACCGCAGGAGGAAAAATTTTTTAGAAAAGATGGACATCCTGAGAGGTATCATTCAAGAATATGCTCTTTAACCATTACTGTTTGTAATACCGATGATGCCTCTCAATCACATAGAAAATACACAGGGGTGGTGCAACAGATTTGCAAACCCGCAAGAAAAAAACAACCACCTAATGTACATGGACAACATCAAGCTGTTGGCAAAAAACGAAAACGAACTGGAGACTCTAATACAGACAATAAGACTATACAGTCAGGATATAGGAATGGAATATATATATACTAATAATGAAAAGTGGAAAAAGATAAATAACGGAAGGAATAGAACTGCCAAATTAAGAAAGAATAAGAACAATTGGAGAAAAGAAAGCTTAAAAGTACTTAGTAATATTGGAAGCGAACACCATCAAACAAGAAGAGACGAAAGAAAAAACGAAAAAAAGTATATCAGACGAACGAGAAAACTTTTCAAAATCAAGCTCTACAAGAGGAATCTCGAAGCATAAACATCAGGGCTGTCACACCTGTAAGCTATTCGGGGGCCATCTTTGAAATGGACCAGAGGACAAGAAAGTTAATGACGATGTATAAGGCCTTACATTCAAGAGATGACATAGACAGACTGTAAGTGTCAAGAAAAGGAAGAGGGAGAGGACTCGCTAGAACTGAAGATAGTGTCAATGCATAAACACGACGGCTTGAAGACTACATAAAGAAGAGCAAAGAAAAATTAATAATAGTGACCAGAAAAAAAGCACTGACAGCATAAAGATCTACAGAACAACAATAACTTGGAAACAGAAATGGGAAGAAAAACAACTGTATGGATACTTCAAACGAAATCTTACTCACGAAAACCTGGACATGGCTAAGAAAGGGAAACTTTAAGTGAGAGAAAGACTGAATCTCTTGTGATGGTAGCACAAAAACAACGCAAGAAGGACCTATTATGTTAAAGCGAAAATAGATAAGACATAACAGAATAGTAAGTGTAGGTTATGTGGGGATAGAGACGAAAAGATTAATCACATAATAAGCGAATGCAACAAACTAGCGGAAAAAGAGTACAAGACTAGACACGAATTGGTGATGAAGGGGATCCACCGGGAATTGTGCAATAGTTGAGGGGGAAGGTCACAGTTTTTCCTTCTCTTAGGTCAGTCCCTCTTAAAAAAGTCTAGAGGGCCCAGTTTATCCAACTAGTTACTAGTGTAATACAGATTCTCCGAACAAGTTTTGAATTCACAATTTTTCCTTCTCCTAGGTCGGTTGTCCAGACAAAGAACCCAGTTTTCCCTATTTTACCTTGATTGGGTGGAGAAAAGAAGGATTCGTGCCTTTTCTCAATGGCATTAATTGGCAGTGAAAAGGAAATAGGATTGTTCAAAATTTGAACACGGCTCACTAAGTCTATTTGTCTTCAACAAAATCCATCACACCAATTGTGCAGATTGGAAAACTTAATAAAATAGTAGGTTCAGTTTTTATTGTGGTTCAATGAAGTAGCTATTATTACATGGACCAGTTATAGTGATGTCTTTAGGAACAAGCAAACCAAAAAATAAAAAATGTCGAGAAGCGTTATTGTTCCTGTACCCAAGTATAAACTTAGCGAATCCCAATCAAACGATGGCTGCCCTTTCACGAGGTCATAGACGCTTAAAGTTCAGTTTTATTTAGGTATCGTTTTGGTTAGCCATATCGTGTAGCGACGAATAATGTGGCCTGCGGTTTCCTGCAATTTTCTCTAAATATCAGTCACTGTTCTGAATTCGAAAGGTCAGCATCTGGAAAAAAAAAGACAAAACAAATTTGAAATTAGTTTCTAAGTTCCATTTGTATAACAGAATCCGGAGTTTCAGTCGATTCTCTGTCCCAGTTGCATCAAACAGGGCATCACTTGTATCGTTTTTAGACAAACAACCAGAAAATCACCGACAGGATTTAGAGTCAAAATCAGAGGACATCAAAATTACAGTTTCCCTTCTGAATAAATCGACCGATCTCGGTCTGTTCCTATCTATCTATCTATCTATCTATCTATTTCAGTATGTTCATATCTATCTATCTATCGATCTATCTATTTCGGCCTGTTCCAATATATCTTTTTAATAGTGTTGTGTTCCGGATGTTATCGATTCTTGCTCTCATTCCCAGTTCCTCTAGTCTCCTTTTAAAGCCCTTGAAAACAGTCTCAAGCGTACCAACTACAATAGTTTACTTTTTCTTCTTAGATACTCCTTTCTTACTTTTTCTTCTAAGGTACTCCTTCCTTATTTTTTCTTCTAAGGTACTCCTTCCTTACTTTTTCTTCTAAGGTACTCCTTTCTTACTTTTTCTTCTAAGGTACTCCTTTCTTACTTTTTCTTCTAAGGTACTCCTTCCTTACTTTTTCTTCTAAGGTACTCCTTCCTTACTTTTTCTTCTAAGGTACTCCTTTCTTACTTTTTCTTCTAAGGTACTCCTTTCTTACTTTTTCTTCTAAGGTACTCCTTCCTTACTTTTTCTTCTTAGATACTCCTTCCTTACTTTTTCTTCTAAGATACTCCTTCCTTACTTTTTCTTCTAAGGTACTCCTTTCTTACTTTTTCTTCTAAGGTACTCCTTCCTTACTTTTTCTTCTTAGATACTCCTTCCTTACTTTTTCTTCTAAGGTACTCCTTCCTTACTTTTTCTTCTAAGGCACTCCTTCCTTACTTTTTCTTCTTAGATACTCCTTTCTTACTTTTTCTTCTAAGGTACTCCTTCCTTACTTTTTCTTCTAAGGTACTCCTTCCTTACTTTTTCTTCTTAGATACTCCTTTCTTACTTTTACTTCTAAGGTACTCCTTCCTTACTTTTTCTTCTATGGTACTCCTATCTTACTTTTTCTTCTAAGGTACTCCTTTCTTACTTTTTCTTCTTAGATACTCCTTCCTTTCTTTTTCTTCTAAGGTACTCCTATCTTACTTTTTCTTCTAAGGTACTCCTTCCTTACTTTTTCTTCTAAGGTACTCCTTTCTTACTTTTTCTTCTAAGGTACTCCTTTCTTACTTTTTCTTCTAAGGTACTCCTATCTTACTTTTTCTTCTAAGGTACTCCTTCCTTACTTTTTCTTCTAAGGTACTCCTTTCTTACTTTTTCTTCTTAGATACTCCTTTCTTACTTTTTCTTCTAAGGTACTCCTTCCTTACTTTTTCTTCTATGGTACTCCTATCTTACTTTTTCTTCTAAGGTACTCCTTCCTTACTTTTTCTTCTAAGGTACTCCTTCCTTACTTTTTCTTCTAAGATACTCCTTTCTTACTTTTTCTTCTAAGGTACTCCTTCCTTACTTTTTCTTCTAAGGTACTCCTTTTTTACTTTTTCTTTCACTTCTGTTTGCTTGGTGGTACCTGCTTAATATATTCAAAATTTTTGTAATTTTCTTTTTCTCCAAATGTTCTGATGCTTTTCTCATTGAGCAGTTCTATTCCTTCCGTTGTTTCCTTTTTTTTCCTTTTTTATTATCACCATGGCACATTTTCCAATCCCAAATTCCATTACTATGTCCTCGATAAAGATTTTTATATTTTTTTTTATGAGTGTCTATAGTTCTTTTTCACTCTTGGCAAATATCTTAATATCGTCTACATACATAAGGGGGTTTATCTGTTCCTGTAACTTTGTAAATTTGCATTATTATTTTGTACGCGTACAGTAAAAATTAAGAACAGCTGTGCCACTAACAAAGTCTTCATCAAATGATCAGGTATTATTTCGGGGCGAAAGCATCACTACCATTGAACAAAAGCGCCTAAGCGCTACTTTGCGATGTCATCTGTTGATTTATTTGTCACTCTGTTTTAATGCCGGATGAGAATGTCCTTCCAACAAGTAATCTTTTGTGATATACATATATATATATATATATATATGTGTGTGTGTGTGTGTGTGTGTGTGTGTGTGTGTGTGTGTGTGTGTGTGTGTGTGCGGGAGAGAGAGAGAGAGAGAGAGAAAGTGATAGGGTTTATTTGTCGCCTTGTGCATTACGTCATCATAATGTACAAACAATAATACCTATTTCGAAAATTTATAAACAAGAAAAACTCAGAAAAGTAGAAAAAATTCATTCCTTGTTTATATTTCAATCAAATTTGTATTAATGAAGGTTTGTTGCCACTAAACACTCACAAAAAGAAAAAAATGATTTCAAACTCTAAAATTGTTTGGTAATCAATATTTGTTTTCCAATGAAAAAGTATGCTTTTCGGCATCACTTTTTTGTCGAGTTCATTTGTGGAATTATTTCTATGGGTATTAATTCGGGGTAGAATTAAAAAATAATAGCGCTAACATTGAAATTTTCGCTTGTTTTACACTGGTTGCATTTTTTTATACGATTTTGGTTGAGTTTGTTTATTTAATGATATATCAACCTTCATGACTTAATTAATGCTGAAGTCATCCTTATAGAAGAACAGGGGTAATCCAAAGCAGGGGTAGTGATAATGGGTTGTAAAATTGACAGTATATTGTCTGTAGAAATACAGTAGATGAACTACTGTTTGTAAAGCTTTTGGGTCCATCTCTGTCGAGGACCTGGAGACGTTTTAAAATATCTCCTTCCAAAACAGATATTAAGAACAGACTGAGAAAGCTGACCTGAAAAATATTTATTTCTATGCAAGGAAACTTTTAAAATCTTTAACCGGCAAAGTCTATTTTTAAAAAAAAGTTAATCTATGTAAGAATAAATAAATACAAGTACGCCCATTCAAAAATGTTCCTGACACTTTAAGAAAAAAATTATTCTTATTACACTGGAAGCACGTCATTTTTAGATGTGGTTATGTAACTCAGAATCAACTGCTACTTCTTCATTTTTCTTTCCTCTATTCTCAGTTTCAAACTCAACTGTACCTCCACTCCTTCTACTGCAGCTCTTATAAAGTAACGTTGATATAGCAATTTCTCAGGGGCGAGTAAACAACACAGGTTTTCTATTGGCTGCTTTGTGTGTTACATCAGGGCCTCTGCTCTCAGCGTTTCTCACACCTTGTGTGTATTTACTGGAAACTACTCAGTAGAACACACAGCTATGTTCGGTGATAGCACAGTGGTCAGTGCAGTGAATAAGATATATTCAGTTTTTTGGTTCAAATACTCGTCACAGAGTTTGCGTAATATTAACTCATATAAAAAAGATAGAATGCTTTCAGGATTCCAATCTATTATCGATAGAAACTATTTTTAGATATTAAGTTGATGCAAAATTTCCTATATTTAAATTGCGTACAATATTAGAGAAATCTTATAAACCTCTGATGTTTGGTCATTTCTTAAATGTCTGAGCAAACAGTTTAAATGACCTCACGAAAATTCAAACCCTGGGATAATGGAATCCTCATGAAGTTTAGGAAAAGTGTAATGTTTCGTACTTTTCTAGGACACAAATCTATTTTTATCGAATTTGAATATTTATCAACCGGGGATCTACATTGTCATTTTTTTAAAACTTTGAGAGTATAATAAAACAAAGATTACAGTTGCGTAATTCAAAAATTTGTATTTGTTTAGTTAAAATTAAATTACGACTTGTCAGGATATTAGTGAGTAGACGTTTCACCATTTTTTATATTGCTGTGTATTTTAAATTAGGAAAAGGTCTTTGTCTGTTCCTGTCTCTGCTCACTTTGACTTCCTAGTTTTCTCTTTACTTCACAATTGCCATCAGCTTGACGTTCTCAGTAACTGGCAAAAATCCTGAAGTAGAGTAACAAAGATTCTCCAGGCAGAAGGGAAAATGTTTTTATTTACTAAGATATGGCACACAGGCCTCAAGAAGCTAACAGTACATGCTGTTAGCTTAAGTGGTCACTGACCTAAGTACTGAACAGCTTAACTTCGACGATATATATATATATATATGTGTGTGTGTGTGTGTGTGTGTGTGTGTGTGTGCACGCATATATATATATATATATATATATATATATATATATATATGTATATATTTACTTATTACCATTAAGGTTATGAGTTCAATCCCTGCGATGGACAATAGATGTCAGTCTACTTTCTCTTCAACCACATGTAAAGTTTGTATGTTGTTGTTTTATTTCATTTCGGATAAAAGAAGAATCATCATTTTGTTGTTTATAGATTTTACAAGCACAGGAATGTACTTATTACAAAATGCCTGAAAAGAATGTACTGCGTCAATTTCTCTGTTACTTTGTATGACTGACTGGAAAATTTGCAACTTTTCCTCGCTTATTTGATGACCCTATCGGTGAGACTAAGCTTACTCTGACTGTATCCCCTGCAGATGAGTAAGGCCTCTCTCAAAGGTCTTTCCTAGGTATGACACTAAACTACATCTGATGGTGAGACTCTAGTTCTATGGATCTGGGAAGTGTAGAATATCCCTCTATTACTATGACTCCAAGGTCTACTCTGACTCAGTGCGGAAGTACTTGTTGAGGTCAAATCGATTTGTTTAAAATTTAATCATATTTAATAGGAGCCTGAGCCAAAAAATACTCTTAAAAAATGTATATATGAACGAACGATGAACGCGATTCTGTAACCTCTAGGCAAAAAATAATTCTTCTTAAAAATCAATCAAGTCAGTGTAACGTCAGTTTTCGACAAATTAAGATTTTAGGTCTTTTCCACTTTTAACTAAAATATAAAACTATTGCATAAGATACACACAAAAAAGAACAAAAGAACTTCCAATCGATATCGCCACCGAGAACGTTAGTAAATGAAATGAGCGATTCGAATTCAGTTGGTCGGTTAGTGTTTTATGACGCGTCAACCCTTATGGGTTATTTAATGCCAAATTTATAAGTGAATACTTTGTAGGGAACTTTTTTGAACAGGTTGTCAGAGTTCATTTACTTGCACGCAGTTAAACGGTTTCAAGTATTCATATCAAACACTAATAATTCTATTTAGTATTAATCATTTGTTTGCACACAGTTAAATAGTTTCAAGTATTCATATTAAACACTATAAATTCTATTTAGTATTAATAATTTGATTGCACGCAGTTAAACGGTTTCAAGTATTCCTATCAAACACTAATCATTCTATTTAGAATTAATCATTTTGTTGCACACAGTTAAATGGTTTTGCTAGTTAACATTAGTAATTCTTTTGATCAAGTATTCCTACCTAAATAAATGATTTTCACACTGATGTATCGTTTCCAATAACTAATTATAATAAACCTTAGAAAATGATTGAACAGTTCTACTTGATCCATATATGGGACCCTAACAAGTACTGGCAATTTGGGTCAGAGTTGGTTTAGGAGTAATGACAAAAAGTGGTAGTCGACATTCCTCAAAGCTCCAGAACTGGAGCCTCACCATCAGATGCAGTTTAGTGTAATACCCAGGACACTCGTTGAGGCGGGTTACTCCTCTGAAGAGATGCAGTTAGCGTATTTTACAGCCCCAGCAGACAGAGTGGTCGAATCCTGTATGAAATTGTATAACTTTCCTATGAATAACCCCGGAAAAGGCATAAAACCAAGCCTTCTTATTGTTATATAGTCATTTACACGTTCATGCAGCATCACAACGACACAACAATAAAGACGCAAGAAGGAAAACACAGGAAGACTTCTTTACAACATATTTACCTCTCACTTTATTTGTAAGGTTTGAAAGGGTTGTTCAAGGTTTGCATGTGAGAGGGTGCTGGAGACCGAACATAAACTTCATATTTTGACCCCACTGTTATGACCGTCACGTTGTGTCTTTCTTGTTCTCTTAGATGCTCAACCAGAGGTCTTGGGGTCCACTCCATCGGGGCTTTTCCGAGGGCCTCCTCGGTCGGGTGTGGCCTTCCCTACCACATCTGGTCTCTACTGTCTGGAAGTCTGCTGGCAACTCCATCGGGGGTTTCCGAGGGCCCCCTCAGTCGGGTGTGGTTTTCCCTACCACATCTGGTCTCTAACTCTCTGGAAGTCTGCTGGCAACTGCTTTGGCACCCAATTCAACTCAATTATATAATAATTCAACGCCCACACAATCGCCCACTGGATCTTTGAAATCGAATGTTTAATCGTCATCAAGCGGAAATAACTGTCATACAGTTCAGAGGTTACTCTCTTCCGGTGCATCACTGTAGTGGCACAATGGGACCTTCACCTTGTCCCATATCATAAGCCTTAATCCACCCATGCGATCTCTTTCGATTACTGGCCATTGGAATGTGTCACTTCCTTCCGGTGTATCACCTTGGAATAGTATTTTTGGGCCGGGTCGAAGGTCAAAATATAACATTATATTTCCCCTTTCGCTAATCGCCATGACCATAATCTTTTCAGTGGCACGTTATAATGGTAGCCACACAAAAATAAGTAAATATTCTCCTACATTCGTGTTAGGGATTGGAGATTAAGCAGAAGAAAAACCTAGGATTTTGAATGCTGATTTTCAAAGTAGGCAGACTGTCTCTATTTTGATGTAACCATTATTCACTTCCTCCAATTTTAATCTTCAACCATTTTAAATTACACTTAGTAAATATAAATTGATGGTTAAAAAAGTGATACCGAGTTTTTTGTTTTTCTGCTACTTTTTTAAATGTCACTTTAGTAGGTAAAATTTGAGATTTTAAGAAGATTTCTTTTCTATTTCTAGAACCTAATAACAATAAAGTAATGACCTTTTGAATTGAAAATATCACCGAAGAAGAAATGTCCTCAACATAATGAAAAAATGAAAAAGAGAATTATAGGAATGAAACAGAATGTTATGTAATAAAAACAGATTTTTTTTTATATATCTTGAATGATGAAAACGTACAGACTTTATTTATTCGTTGGTCACCTCTTTTCATGAGAAAGAACTGTTTACCTATCGATCTTTCTATCTAATTCTGTTCACATCTATTTTATATATATCCCATTATGTTCACATTTCTCTCTCTCTCTCTCTCTCTCTCTCTCTCTCTCTCTCTCTCTCTCTCTCTCTTGTCACAAAAACGATGTAACCTATTAAAATAAATGGTTAATGTCTGGCAAAAATTGACAAAACATATTCCTTTAAAGCCAAAAAATTGTCCCAGTGGTGTTCCATAAAGTAAAATCCCCTTAAAGTTGTATAAAACAAGGAAAGGAAGGTTCTGAGAACAATTGACAACGTTTTATTTAGTGTTATGTGAATCATTACAAAAATTTGACCTACACTTTCTTTCATCTGATAAAAATACAAACAAATCTTTATTTAATTCACTGACACATTTACGTATCTTGTGCCGTAGCAATATTAGTGAAACAGTTACCATGTAATTCGATATTCGAAATCTAATCTTTGTAGGAATTCACAGACATCGACCTTTAGTACCTGAAGCAGACTTACTACAGATATATATATATATATATATATATATATATATATTATCATTATTATTATTATTGATAATAATCAACATATAAATAGAATTCAAAGCCATTCTATTCCTCTTAGTATTAGGTTGGTATTGTAGACAGCACGAAGATCCCATACAATATAAATTACGAAATAAACTGCAAAGGTTTGAAGCCATCATCGTATAAAAACAAATTACAATCAATTACACTATGTTGGAGAAATCCGTGCAGGAATGTGAGAAAACAATTTTCAGTTGATTCCAGGTGGCATCACCACATGCAATACCTGCTTAGTGGGGCAGAGTTTGTTGCTTGGGCCCTGAAACGCTGCAAATGAGGAATACCAACAGGATTCACCTTTTTTTTTTGTTATGACCACGCATGAATTTTGATTCGTACGTATCCCTTCCCGATGAAATGTCTCCGTGTCAAATTTGACTTGAATGTATTTATTTATCCAACTTCCCACTGTTGAATGATAAATCGGTGAGATCTATTTTTGACATTTAGTGTAGTGTTCAGGTCGAGTCCTGAATTGAAAAGTATAGCAAGTTCAATTGGTTTGATGGAAAACCGTTAAACTTGAAGCCAGTCTAAAACCATGTGACCAGGTGACCAAAACAGCACTAAAATTAGAATAAGTAAGTCAGTGAGAAACTGTTAACGTTAACAGGTTTGACACTCCATCTTGCTCACCTTGATTCCCCGTTTAGGCCGCAGTTAATGATGGAGAGAAAAGTCAACAAAAAATAAAAGTAAAATGTGCACCTAAAATTACGGTCTCGTTGTCATTCCTTATCAACGAATCAAAACGAAAATGGCAACACAAAGGAGACATCAGAGTAAGTGATGTGACAAGACGACCGACCGGAGAAGAGAAGAAGGAAATGGGAGATAGTATAAAGCCCATATTATATAACCATATGATATGGCCTGATGGCAGAACGAGCTCTGAAGGACAATGCAACACCAACAAGTCATATTTGACTCAAGTTCTTTTTATAGTGATGGGAGGCAAGCACGAATCGAGACTCAGCTTTGCTTCCGAAAGAAAGGCTCCCCTGGGACCAAACGAACAAGTTAAAATCACTCACTCGGCACAAACACCAGATGAGCATTGGAATGCTAAATATCTAATCATTTAAAGTTATACACCAATGAATAACTATACATACCTATACTACACAATATTGCAAATAGTTCATGTTATCACGGTTTGATAACACACATGAATACATAAAAATATGAAATAAAATCTATAACGAAAAAAAAAAAACAATTAAAAAATATATCAAAATTTCATTGAATAAAAAAAAACAATGGCATCTTAATTTAAACCTTGAAAATGACCAATGTTTGTTGAAAGTGCTCAAAGGGAAAGTTTAGGTAACCGCTACACAAACTTAAACCGCCTTATTGAGGCTTGGAATACGCTCACGGTATCCCCTGCAGACGAGTAAGACCCCACCATTAAGAGCTGCAATGGTTATGATAATGAGGATAAAGTTCTTGAACTGTGCTGTGTGGACTCCACCTGTTCATTGCCTTGACTCTCAGGACCACTTAAGAAACAATCACACAAAAAACGAAAATATGAATGTACAATGAACGCAATTCCATAACCTCTAGGCATTGAATAACCCTATACAGGTTGACATACTATTAAAATCAATCAATAAATAGATTTTTTTAAAAATGAAATTTCAATTTAAATAAATATTTGTAGTTATGCATGGAGAGCAGAGAAAAGTAATAAAAAAAATTAAATTCACTTTGTCTATGGTCATTAATAAATATAGTTTAAAAGAATAATTTCTTCCAAAAATTAATTTATATAAAAAAGTGAAAAAAAAGATAAAAAAAAGCAAATTCGCGGTTGAGAACAATTTATTGAATTCATAAATTACATAAAATGACAGCATAAGTATATATAAATAATCTTATAAAACCTTATTTTTGTAAATAAACTCTTCCCCTAATAGAAGTCAGTTTCCAGATTTCCAGAGAAAAAAACTTCACAGAACGTAAATAAGTTAATGAAAGGATAAAAGAATCAATTTAGAGAAAATATAAGTGAAAAAAACTAATAAAAATATGGTCGGAATATTTCTATAACTGTCTATGGAGAAGTGTATTCCAAGTGGCAAAGATTGTTGACATAAAGTGAGAAGCTATAAAAATCGGTGAAGTGCAGCTTTGTTTAAATTGCCGATTTGTGATAAAATGTATTTGAGGAATATAAAAGATACACAATCAACAGTGCTCAGTGGTCTCTCTCTCTCTCTCTCTCTCTCTCTCTCTCTCTCTCTCTCTCTCTCTCTCTCTCTGAATATCTGTGTGTGTGTGTGAATGTTTTAATTCTTACGATCGCATTCATGAAACCAATTATTCAACCATGATATTTCATTTAACAATAGAATCTTAAAGAACAGTGGAATCCACTTGTTCTGTCAGAAAGTCTATGAGTATTTTGTTGAATAATCGTATTCGTCATATTTATTTGTGCATTATCCCGAAAATTTTCCCGACATTGTTATCTGTGGCATTTTACGCTAACTGCTGCGTACTATAAGGGAATGTACAAGAGTATTTTACTCTTATTTATCGTATTCTGAGCAATACGGTATAAAAATCTAAAAATAGTTGGCACCTAAATTAAAACAATGATTTTTTATTGTTGTTGTTGTTGTTGTTACTCTTTGATAGTTTTTCACATCAGCGTCAGCTGATAGTCTTTCCGAGGAGTCTGAGTGACAGCGAGTTTCCTCAAGTCTCCAGGACTCTTCTCAGTATTCTGGCTGATCTTAACAATGCTGTAGTTTGGATGGTCTCAATTCGTCCTCTGATTTCTAACTCTTCCAAACCACTTATCAAGCTTTTCTGGAGCCGTTCCAAGTTTATTATTATTATTATTATTGTTGTTGTTGTTGTTGTAAGCTTCTCACATCTGCGCTAACTGATATAGTCTTGCACTGAAGTCCTAGTGACAGGAAATTTTCTCAGATCTCCAGAACTCTTCTCAGTATTCTAGCCGATCTTAAGAATGCTATTATTATTGAGAGTTTTTCACACCATCGTTAGCTGATAGTCTTTAACTGGAGTTGAGTGACAGCAAGCCTTCTCAAGTCTCCAGGACTCTTCTCAGTATTTTGGCCGATCTTAACAATGCTATAGTTTGGATGATCTCCATTCGTATTCTGATTTTTCATCTTCCAGTCCCTTTACCAAACCTTTGGGGATTGTTTCGAGCTCACCAATTACAATTGGTATCACCGTCCCCTTTATTTTTCAGAGTCTTTTAAGTTCTTTGGAAAGGACTAAGGACTTATCTCTCTCTTTCCTTTTAATTATTATTATTGTTGTTGTTGTTTCCTTGACAGGAAAACAAAAACATTGATTTTACAAATATTCAATAGGAGTTGAAGAAAATTCTGCAAATGGCGAGTTGGGAGCGTTCTTGTTTGTACAGCAGTTAACAAATTGAACGGAACTTTCTTAAACGTTTCATTAATGAAGTCTATACAGTGTTTTCTATTAATCATTTATTATAAATCTTTATTGACAGATCGAAGAAATATAGATATCTACCATCGGAGACATACACAGGCGTATGGGTATGCCATTATGAACTGGGTGTTTCTCCGTGCAGTAGCGAGTTTGAGTTCAATCCTTACTGTGTCTCGCATTAATGATCTTGTACTCGACTGAACTAAGCTAAGTAAATACTTATTAGATGCCTTGGTGTGGGGTAATATTCAGGGACTCTGACTAGTAACAATTACTACTGTGTGGTGAGTTATTATTCTCCTAGTGACACATACTTGTGACTTTATCAGTGGCGAATATCCAAGTACACAGACACAAATAGACACATCGTTGAATATACCTGTTGGTCTACCAATATCGGTGTGTGTTTCTCTCTGTGTGTGTGTGTGTGTGTGTGTGTGTGTGTGTGTGTGTGTGTGTGTGTGTGAATGTCATACTGATATTTTTAAAATCTAGAACAAAGACAGCTTTCTGCCTCGTAGAGAGTGCGTCTGTCTGTAAAAGGAGACGTCTTTATTAAAGTAGACATTTTATAAAACCAAAAAAATATTTTACTTTCAATTAGCGTTAATATCACTGTTCAAGTTTTCTTTTTTTCTCTTTTTTCATACTTATTTAACTCAAGTCGAAAATATTTTTAGAACAAAGCAATCTTGAAAACAGATCTTAATCGCATTACGCAGTTTTGAAATCTTTTTGGCTTCAGTATATTTTCAGTTTAAAATCGAGGCATTCTTCTCAAACTTATATATATATATATATATATATATAATTTTAAAAAGTCTCTGACGATGAAGTTTTGCTTTGAAATTATTTAGACTCAAATATATTATTATTTCGCATTGCAATAGCCCTCAATTAATTAAATACTATGAAATGAAATAATTTGTGCAATACTTCAAGTAAATTACAATATATATATATATATATATATATATATATATATATATAACCTATCTATGTATATATATATGCATATATAACACATACATGTATGTATCCTACCTACATATATATCTAACCTTCCTATGTTTGCCCAGTCGGCTGGGGCTGTGAAATGCACTGACTGCACCTCTGCAGAGGAGTAAGACCCCCTTCATTGCCATCACTTCCAGGTCCACTCTGGTCTGGAGTGGTAGCACCTGATGGGACCCTATCTATGGGTCAAATAGATCTAAACTGCGCATTTATGCTAAACTGAATTCTTTGAATTGGAACTTTCTGACAAAACTGAATAGCTTGAAATAGAAATGATTTTGACAATTAAAATGTATACTAACATTTAAACTGCATATTTATGCCAAACTAAATTGTTTGAAATGGAACTGCTTTTGACAATGAAACTATACTTACGCTAAACTGAGTTGTTTAATATAGAACTGTTTTGACATTTAACTATGTATAAACAAAATCTATACTTTTACTAAACAGAATTGGTTGAATTAGAACTGTTTGACTAAACTGAACAGCTTGAAATAGAAATGTTTTGGACAAACTGTGTACACAACAACCAACCAACCAACCAACCAGCCAACCAACCTTCCTATGTGTATATACATATATAAATCCTATATATATATATATATATATAGGTTATATAGCCAATATACATATATACACACATATAATCCACATGATATCTATATCTATATATAACCTACTTCCATATACATATAAGCTACTAATCTACATAATAAATATAACTCACCTACACATATATATATTACTTAACTGGATATATATATATGTGTGTGTGTGTGTGTGTGTGTGTGTGTGTAAAACTACCAATGCAGTTTGTGCAAGTATGTCTTTGCATATGTGCATGTGCCTTTTTTTTTAATAGAGTATACAAGTACATGTACAAATGTCTTTCTGTGTGAAAAAAAGAATGGTACGTGCATGCATTCCCTTAAAAGTTAGAGTGCGTCAATGTGTTTGAACATGTGTCTGTATAATAATTCGTGTGAGAACGCATACACCTCGTATACACGTACACTTATGTCATTCAGGTATCGCATCCCCCGCGGGAACACACATGGTGCAGTGTGTCATGGGCCTCTGACATCCCCTTCTGAGCTGCTTCAGCAATCAACGAATGAGCCTCACTAAAAAAAAAAAAAAAAAATGAATAAACAAAATAATTATAATAATGGAACATGAAGGTGACGATTATACCAATCGTGATTGGTGCTTTTGGTACATTAACTAAAGGGTTATTAAAGGGACTGGAGGACTTGGAGGTTGGAGGACTTGGAGGTTGGAGGACGGGTGGAGACCATCCAAACTACAGGATTGTGTAGAAGTCCATAAGAGACCGTTGCTTATGAGTTCATCCTTACTTCACAAGCAGTGCCAAGCATGTTTTGTTCTTCTTAATGGATGGTTTGTGAGATGGGAAGTAAGTAGCAATTTTGTGAGGAGCCGAGGTTGAAACCAATAGCGATTTCTTCGAATAAATTTAATTTATAGTATCTCACATGTTTTCATGTAATTTTGGTAAATATATTTGATAAAGTGTTTTGTCAGAGTTATTTTCATTTTTGCTTGATTTAGATGACAATTTACTCTTCGCAGACTTTGAGTCTGGGGCGGTGGGGTCACCGAATATAGAACAATGATGAACTAATCAATGCTTTCCATAGACATTAGTTTTCTGACTATCGTGGTGTGACTAAGCTTTGTAAATGTCTATATCATTCTCTCTCTCTCTCTCTCTCTCTCTCTCTCTCTCTCTATCAATCTATCTATCTTTATACACAGGGTACGATAGGTAAATTGTCATCTAAATTACGCAAAAATAAAAATAACAATAACATCACACTTTATCAAATATATTTACCAAAATTACATGAAAATATCTGGAAACACAATAGGAAATATTTATTTAAAGAAATCGCCGTTGGCTTCAACCACGGCCTCTTGACGACTTCGGAATTTCATGAAAGCCTTTACGGCGGTCTCCTTGATTAAATTGATATATACAGCCGTTATCCTACCATTCAGTTCCTCTTTGGTGTTGTAAGAGTTATTATTATTTTAATTTTTTTCGGTCTTTCGCTCAACCGCTTCCCACACAATAATTAAGTGGGTTGCAATCTGAAGAGTTAGTCGGCCAGATGTTAAGGGTGATGTGGTCGCTGAAATTTTCAAACAGTCAAGAATATAATCTCTTGGTTGTGTAGCATGGCGTAGAGTCTTGTTGTCAGACGTAGGGTTCTCCAGTTGCCATCCTCTTGTTCCAGAGCAGCACTACCTACTCCATGCACTTGACGTATGCTCCATATTTATCTGGGGCTAAGCAGGAAGATAAATGGAACCAACGGCTCTTCTTTGAGTTCATCATCTGATCTTGGTAGAAATTTTCTCATCTAAGAAAAACCAAAGCATGTTAGATTCGAGGGGATGCTCGAGTTTGTTCAAAAACTTTGCACTGCAGTTTTTCTTCTTGTCCTTCATGGCTAGTGATAAAAATTAGCCCTTTCTCACCTTATGTTAGAAATAATAAATATCTTCATGCACTACTTGTCTGATAAGGAACTCAGACGTGATCATGTCTCTACCTATGAACCTGAGAGACTTGCTGGGATCGTTGTCAATAATAACCTGGATCTCACCAACAAATTCAGTAGTTCTGTTCTTATCAGAACCATCTGAGTAAGGCTTCCGAGATTCCGCACCTTCATAATCACTATTGGATTCATCTAACTCTTTTCGAATCCTCTGTAGTGTCCTCAAATTAACACCCAAACACTCTAAAATCTTCATATTGGTTCCTCCGGGGTAAATACCGTGTAATACAGCATGGCGTTCTCAAATTTCTGAAAGAGCGAATTATGTCATGGTGGGAATATATAAAGTGCGTAAATATACATGGCACAATTTTAATAAATGCTAACCAATTCTTTCCATTTAGCCCCTATTAAAAGTTTCCCAGTCGGCAACAAGTGTCCTGAATATGACACTAAACAATCTGATGGTGAGGTTCAAGTAATGCTGGTACTTTGGGGAATGCGCAGAAACCCCTCATTGCCATTGCTTGGAGGTCCACCCTTATCCAAAGTGGTAGCACCTAATAGGATTCTATCTATGGGTCAAATAGAACTAATCTGTACTTATACTAAACCGAATTGTCTGAAATTTAATTTGGCGTTAAATCACTGAAAGGGGTTGATACGCCATAAAACAAAACAACGAACCAACCCTCTTAAAAGCGTGGTACGGTAACCTGAAACAGAAATATTTTAGACTTTATTCTTCTGATGCAGGTACCTTTGGGGAACAAGAAAAGTTTTGATAAACAATCCACGCTTTGGCTCGTTTACCAAAACTTTTCGCCAACTCCAATAATAACAGTATCGGAAAAATAAGGTCTAATCAAGTTCGGCTTCGAGTTACCCTTATTATGCTTTTAAACTGGACTAAAGAAAGGGAGCTGGTTATTTTTTATTTATTTCCTGCTTATGTAATAAGTGGCTAGAAATATCAATTGAAAACTTTTTTCTAAAGATTAAAAATTCTCAAGAAATGACCTATTTTATTCTCTTCTTCAACCGAACTGAGAAGTGGAACACATAGTACGAGGTTTTGGGTTTTTTGTTGTTTTTTTTTGTTTTGTTTTTTTTGTAATGATAAAGTAATCAGTCTTCATAGGTCAATTGGTTATCTTCTCAGCTGCAAGTTGGTAGTTTTTTGTTTTGTTTTCTGGTTCAGAGACGAGAAGATAATGGATAAAAGGATAAGGAAGAAGTAAAATAGAGGCAAAGAAAATGGAAAAGGAAGGCGATATGGGTGGGGAGGAAAGAGAACAAGAAAGGAAAGAGAACATGAAAATGATAAAGAAACAAAAATGACAAAGAAATAAGTAATAAAATAGAATAGCACAAAAGGTTAAGGCAACGAAAAGTTTTGTTTTTATTTTCATCTTTTTATTTCTTTATACACGTGTTATCTAACTTTAATCTTGAAGTTTAAGGAATTCCCTGCACCGCATTTCTTAGATTTTTCTCCCATAATTAAAAAATAAGACTGATTTTTGCTCTCACGATAAGTGACTGAGAAAAAGGCTGCCTAATGATCAAGACAAAATTCCGTATTTTCAATCCCCTTATTGGCGCCAGAGAACTGTGTTCAAACTTAGGTAAGAGTCAGTATTTCCAATACTGATTCTCTTAAGGGAATTCTACCTACTTGAACGATTGATGTAACACATTATTCTCCCCATCTTTTCCTTTCACCCTGCCGGCGAGGCTTATAATACGCTGACAGATATCTACCCAAAAAAGTGGAGGTGTCTTAAGTATGACATAAATCTGCATCTGATGGCGAGGCTCCACTTCTGGTGATCTGGAGTGTGAAGTCCTCCTTCAATGCCATTACTCCAAGATTCACTCTGACCTGGATTAGTAGTATATTTTAGGGTCCCATCTATGATTTACGTAGTAGGTCTGCTTAAAAATTATTTGTATTCGATAGGACTGTGTGCAAAAAAAAACTGTTGTGTTTTTGCCTAGTGTCGGTTTTCTTTAGCCGTGTTCGTTTGTTTAAGAAAAAACAAGTCCGACGTTTTGGTCGTTGAACTGTTCACCAGTGGTTTTTTTTTTCTCTCTCCCCCCTATTAGCTGTGTCACCTAACATCTATGGTGAAGGGGATGATCTTACGTACAACAAAAAAGGGTGTACAGATAGTAGATTCCTTAGGGAGTAATCCTTCTAACAAAAAAGGATCTAATCGACTTCCCACCAAGTTGATATGTGATGCAATGTAGTTTTGTAGTGCAAAGACACACAAAACAAGATTCATGCGCGTCTAGACCAAAAAATGCTTCGTCCTGTCAACAGTCCCCTATTGGGGCGCATTAGGCACCGAGCTATAAACTCCAAGGGAGAAAATTCGCTGAGACTAGGCGATCAATTAACTACCGACTCGGCACAAATGCTAGATGGGACTGCCCAGGGCATGACAGAATGAGATATTTATCCAACTTCCCACCAGTTAGGATATGACATAATGTCATTTTAATGAGGGGAGCCATGCACGAATCAAAGCTCAGGTGCAAAAACTGCTTGTTCCCGTCAGCATTCTCCTATTGGGGCGCCTTAGGTACCACGCAATGAACTAAGCCCGCAAAGCAGGTATTGCCGGGCGGACGGCCAGCTGAGACCAGGCGTTTCGTTTTCCAGTTAAAAGGGCCGGTGCCAAGTAGGCACGGTAGAGTGAAGTCATCATCATCATCATATCGCGCTGGTAGCACGGATATTCCTGACCCTCTCTCGCCACTCCTCCCTATCGTTCATCGCCCTAGGTAGGTCTTCAGGACAACATCCCGTATCCTAACATAGCTGCTGAATGTATGTTCGTGCTGGTCGTCCTGCTTTTGCACGGCCATGTGTGGGGGTCCATAAGAGTACATCTCTTATGAGTTCGTCCCTGCTTCTCCAGCAGTGTCCTGCATGTCTGGTTCGTCTAACTTGAATAGTTTTCGTGATAGGAGGCAGGTGGCCGTACAGTTGGTGTCTTGTGGGGTGTTGCCGCCAGGACTTGTTCAAGATTGCACGTAGCATTCTTGTGTAATTGCCGTCTAGCTTCTTCTCCAGCCGTTTTGTTAACGTCCATGTAGTGCAGCCATATAGCAGTATCGATGTGACCGCTGCCTGGAAGAAACTGCGTTTCATTTTATCGGTTAGGTCTGATTTCCATATAATCGATAGCCTATTGATAGCTGTCCATGCTTTCGCTAGCCTCGTTTTGATGTCCTTTTCGGTTGATTCGACGCTGCTTCCTAGGTAAGTGAATTTGTCTACTAGTTTAAGAGGGGTTCCGTCTAGAGTGGAGATGTCCCCCGTTTGATTATAGCACATATATTCCGTTTTGTGTGCATTAACATAGAGGCCTATGCCTGCGGCTGCTCGTTCCAAACTATGCTCGTTCCAAACTATACACCTGACTTGGTCAGGTGTATTTGCCAGTATCGCTATGTCATCGGCGTAGTCGGCGTCGGTAATTGTTGTTGCGAGGTACCTTCTGCTTCTTTTCTTCGTCAGTTCGAAGCCATTCTCTCTGATTTTGTCAATCGATGTTCTAAGTACGTAGTCTAGACAAATGATAAAGAGGTAAGACACAACTACACATAAAGGTAAATATGAATGTACAATTAATGCGAATCCGTAAACTCGAAGCATAAATTGGTTGATTATTGGATATTTGGTTTAATGGCATATCAACCCTTGATGTATATTTAAGGCCAAATTCTGTTGATAGACAAATAGATTTGAAAGCAAATAGTTTGTAGATGACTTTTTTAAAACGAGCTAGAGCTCATTTGTTTGCGCACAGTTAAATAGTTTCGAGTTTTGCTATTAAACATTAATAATTCTATTTAATATTAATCATTTGTTTTCACACTGTTAAATGATATCAAGTATTTATATCTAACACTAATGATTTTATTTAATATTAATCATTTGTTTGCATACAGTTCAAATGATTTCAAGTACTACTATTTCCTATTAGTAATTCTATTTATCAAGTATTTCTATCAAATACGAACAATTTGCACACAATTGTATGATTTGACCCATAGAAGATACCCGACCAGATACTACAAATCCAATCATCGTGGACCTGGGATAATGTTAATAAAAGGGTACTCCAGATTCCTCAAACTTTAAAACTGGAGCTTCACCATCAAATGCAGTTTAATGTCATAGCCAGGATACGAAATGGTTTCAACACTAATAATTCTATTCATCATAATTCATTCGTTTGCACACAGTTAAATGGTTTTATGTATCTCAGCACAATTGACTCTCGGCCACCGTCTTCTAGCAGCTTTAAGATAAAATAGGGTTTGGTACTTGTTTGCTGCAAAAGCAATTTGAAGAATACGGTTAGGATAATCATATAGGTGCTAGGGCTTAACTCGACCAGACGATTGATCGGATCGTGCCTTTCCGACTGCCCGTCTAACCTACTAAAAGCCTAAGTGGCTTGTTGCAAGTTATCTGACCACTTCGGCTGCCGAACCAGAGACTGCTCCGCTATCAGGTCCCGTTCTCAAGCATTACCGGTCACTACCCACGGTTAACCGGTAGCCTCGTTAGGTGGTGTTGGGAACAGTTCTTACTCTGCCGGAGGTGCATAGCTGACAGAGCGGGTATGATAGGGTCAACCTATTCGGATGAGACAATCAAGAATGAAATGATAGAATTAATTACCCAGCCTTCAGTTGTGTTTTAATTCCTTTCAAATGTCCAATAGCCAAATTGAAACTTGCATGAGGATGGCCCTGGTCACTGGCTTTCCTAAAACCGAAAAAGAAAAAAAGAATATGAAAAATGTTTGGTAAATGAAACCAATGTTTATTGCAGTTTACTTACTCAACGATGTGTTTGCTGAGCCAGTGCTTCCCACTTCCCATCGACGATACTCCCCACATCTTTGATACGGAGCCCCCACTCAACTACATGTTAGTTTTCATAAAGTAGTGTTCATAAAATATATATGAAACCCGCCTTTCCGGGGCCCCTCGAGCAAGCTTGGCTCCATCGACCGGAAGTTACTGAGTAGTACGCACCGGTTAACCGGCTCATTGGTCAAGTGGGTACAGTGTTCGCCAATGGTCCGGGAGACATGAGTTCAATCCCAGGTCGCGTCATACCAAAGACTTTAAAAATGGTACTTGATACCTCCTTGCTTAACACTCAGCATTATAAGGTTAGGATCAAGGGTAAAGTGGATCAATCCAAGGAATGAAGTAGTGCCCTCCCCTACACCTCGGTGTAGTAGCTATGGAAAAGGGAGCCTTCTGGTCGCCCTCAACTACGGTCGCCAACTTTACTTACTTTTTTTACGCACCGGTACTGCGTGTTTTGATTCCTGGACAGAATATACAAGAAAAAATGAAACCTTTAAAACAGAATTTTTCGGAGAGAATGAAATTTTGTGGGACATTTTCAAGTCAAAAAATTGTTTATTCGTTACTATACATGTTATTTCAGGCGTCATATATATATATAACCGGGACATTGGCCCAGCGGTTAGAGTGTTCGCCAATGGCCCGGGAGACCTGGGTTCAATCCCAGGTCGAGTCATACCAAAGACTTTAAAAATGGTACTTGATACCACCTTGCTTAACACTCAGCATTATAAGGTACGGTTCAAGGGTAAAGTGGAGCAATCCTGGGAATGGAGTAGCGCCCTCCCCTACACCTTGGTGTAGTAGCTATTGAAAAGGGAGCCTTCGGGTCACCCTCGACTATGGTCGCTAACTTTACTTACTTATATATATATATATATATATATCGATGAAAGCTGTTTAAAAATTGCCTGAAATCATATATTTTCGACCTTCATTGATCATTGTCAAAGACGTGGTTATGACCACGCAATAGATTATGGGATATTTTATGCGATCATAACAATATGATCAGGTCTTAACATCATTGATTTCGGACAATCATTGACCAGCCTTCATCCTTATTTGCGACATCACAAAATTTGAACTCAGATCGCAGATTCCCTGTTCTAACCATTACGCTTTTTAATGTGTTAGTGTGTTTGCACGCATGTGCGTGTGGGAGTGAAATTTTGGATATAATTTTTCAGCGAAATGAACTAATCTTCTCTTAGTATCTGAGGCTTTTGAGATCTGTCAATGATCAATCAGTCAAGGATCCCATATGTAGACGTCCAATATGACATCTTAATTAATGTTTCCCAAATATCTATTTGCCGGGAATAATATGAGCTTTTGAGAATGTCATCAATACTTTTGTTCATTTGATATTTTCATCATTCTCTAGTGTGCAAAAGACAATCATTCACTCAAACACGTACAATTAATCTACGGGTAAAATAAAATTAAAAAAAACAGTCTTTTTCAAATAATGTATTTCTTTATCTGTCTAAAACTTCAGCTAAGTCAAGAATTTGTTCCCCGGTCTAGAAGTAAAGTATCTCTCCTTACAACATCTGTTAAGAATCAGAGCACAACTCTCCACTCTTTAGGCTGGGATGATAGTGTAGTATCTGTTCTTCCCTCTTAGATGTGTTCTTGCTTCCGGACAAGATACAACAAAATTCGTGGTGAGCCTGGATCCAGGGATTCGAGGGACAGATACTTCATTCTCATCCAAAAAACGGAGAGTCCCCGTGGAGTAGTGGCAAACGTGCAGGACAATGATATTGTAGGAAGCGAGTTCGATCTCCAGTCGCGCTATTACATTCACTTTTAGACTAATAACCTAATGAAAGCGGGGGTCCTCCTGGTGTAAGGGTTAAATCACTGGACTGCGGAATCGTAAGCGAGTTCGAATTCCAGTCGCGCTATTACATTCACTTTCGGGCAAATACCCATGGGAAAGGTATGAACCCCCTTATACCTTCAGCTATGGGTTTAATAGTACCATTACAGTTCTTTTAAAAAGATGGTTTTGACATTAGATAACTCGGGAAGGATGATATGCTATTAAAGAAAACGAAACTGATCAACCAAGAAGTTATGGACGGACGAGAAAAAAGTTAATGTTCATTATACAAATTATTGTTTGTATTCGTTAAGTTTTCAAACCAGTAGCAACTAGTGAACTTCTGGGGATCATTGATTGATTGGTTGGTTGGTTGGTTGGTTGGTTGCTGGTTTTACGACATGTCAACTCTTGTTCTAGTTTAACAATTATGATTTGGTTTGGTTTCATGGCATATCAATCATTGTAGATTATTTAATGACAAATCCTCTTTATGCATATATATTAGATATGTATGATTTGTTAACATATTTTGTTGATAACATCCTTAAACAAACCTAAGGTCATTTTTTACGCACAGTTAAATGGTTTCAAGTATTGCTATGTAACAGAAAGAATTTAACATCAGTCATTTGTTTGCACACCTTTAAACAGATATATATGATATGCAAGAGATTAATTTGTAGGTAATTTCCTTTTTTAATTTGTTAGAACTAATTTGTTTTCACACTAGTACTGCTATTGTTTCTACATAGTTGAATGGTTTCAATTATTGCTATATAACACTTATAATTCTATTTCGACACTATACATTCGTTTTCACACAGTCAAATGGCTTCAAGTATTGCTATGTATCACTAACAATTCAGTTAAACATCAGTCATTTGTTTACACACAGTTAAATTATCAAACAGTCCTATTTCAAACAATTCATTTTAGCATAAGTCATTTGTTCGTACACAGTTTAAAATGTCAAACAGCTTTATTTGACCCATAGATAGGACCCTATCAGGTACTACCACTCTGGGTCTGAATAGACCAAGGAGCGATGGCAATGAAAAGGTATTCCGCTTTCCCCAAAGCACCAGCATTACTGGGGCCTCATCATCAGACACTACTTGGGAGAGTCTTATCCCTCTGTAGAGATGCAGTCGGTGCATTTTGCAGCCCCAGTCAACTGGGCTGTAACAATTATGTTTTTCCAATTACATATAATATAAAGATATATTTCACAGTTCTTTTGAATGGGTAAACACTTTCTTATCTCAAACAAGTCTATTTGACCCATTGATGGAACCCTAACAGCAGGTATGAGTGAAAGGGTGACTTCACTCTATCCAAAGTTCCAAAATGGGAACACATTACGGGATGTAGTTTAGTGCCGAAATCTGGACCCTCTATTTAGCAAGGAGGAGATATCCCCTTCGGCAAGGAATGGAGTCAGCATATTAAAGTTCCCACTGACAATGCATTCTCGAGATCAAATGACAACAAGTTCTATCAGTACTTCAGCAACAGTCTTGCTGATTTTTAATAGTGTTATGTATTGGGTGGTTTTGATTGATTGACTGATTTTAAAAGCGTGTCAACCTGTCTGGGGTTATTTTATGCTTAGAGGTTAGGTTCATATTTACATTTTTGAGTAACTGTTAAGAGTTTTGTGTTTGCACACGGCCCTATCAAATACGAATAATTTTTGAATAAATGTATTAGATACATGAAGGTGCAAGTAGTAACGGTTATCGTTGTAATGGACTCGGCTACCCGAGTTCAAATACTGAACAAAGATGTTTGAATTTCTCATAGCACTAATACCCTTTGAAAAGCTATGACTATATCTATTCTCCCGGAACTATTAGTAACTAGTAGGGCAGACTAGGCTCTTCAACCTTAATCTGGCTACTGGTCTAGAAGGAAATTCTGAATTCAAACCGGACCTGGAAAGAGATGGGTCCGCCAGGTTATTCCTAACCAAGACACGTGACAGGAATAGCGCCCCCACAACCAAACTAGTTTATGGGATAGTTTATGATCTATTTAACTGATAGATGTAACCCTAACAGGTACTACCATTTCGGGTCAAAGTGGTTAAGGAAGTTATGGTAATGAAGGGGTACTTTACGCTCGCCAGATATCCAGAACTGGAGCCTCACCATCAGATTTAGTTTAATGTCATAACCTGGTTATGTCATTAAATTGAATCTGATGGTGAGGCTCCAGTTTTAACTTTCTCGGCAGGAGGTACAGCCAGCGTATTTTAAGTTCCCCTAACAGTGTTAGGATGGTTTCAATTTTTCTACTCTTTTTAGAAGCTTTTTCGTTCCATCTGCATCGGTACTGATATAAGCCCAACAATTTAACTATTCTTCTCAGCTACGCAACTGCCTTTTTCTACCGATGGCGGTTTACGACGAGCGAAAAGGTGAAATAACTGCACGTATAAATCTCTTCTCACACAACGGTTTACAAACATTTGAAAACGAGCCAGTTTGTAAAAAGTATATTTGGCACAGAGAGAGAGAGAGAGAGAGAGAGAGAGAGAGAGAGAGAGAGAGAGAGAGAGAGAGAATGATACAAAACTTCAATACTGTTCATCTTCTGTCATCGTTTATATAAAGCAGCTTATGCAACGGATGCAAATATCGTCGCTTCAGGTTAAGAGAAAGAGAAAAGAAGCACGAAATCAACTTCTCCTTCAGCATACGTGCATGACTTTCATCTTGTCTACTTGTTTACATGAAATAATTTGGATGTCATTAATTTTTAGAACTGAACTGATATTATCGAGTTCCTTTCAACCGGATTTACGATTAAATCTATAAATATGAGACACTTCGTTAGTAAACTAAAAAAACATCAAAATAAGATGTTATTCTTCAAATCTCAACTTTCTAACAACTAATTATTATAATAACTAGCAAACATATAAGCATTCTGCCGGGCGTAAGTAGTTAACTTTTAATCTAATCAAATATGTTATATTAAATTAGAAAACTAACGAAACTAAATTAGAACGAATACAAAAATATTACACTTATTTTCGTTTTATTTTCATTGATTTATAAATAAAATTATACATAGGATTGCTTTATGTGAGTGTAAATCAACTTCTTTCGAGAAGTGGGCTGCATGAGACATGGCTCATCATCAGGCGGGCCACACAATTAAAATGTCCTTAAAAGGTACCTCAACAATTTTCACAACAGAAGACTATTGGCGTAAGTATCTGCCTTACAAATGGGAAAACGTTGATTGTTTTCTCTTTAATAAAAAACATCTTATATACCAAAAAAAAAAAAAAAAATGAACTCTTCGGAGGGCCATTCACTGCGGGACGTATATGGCCAGCAGGCAACAGTTTGCCTATATCTGGTATAAAAAATATTAATACGGGGCAAGATGCATTTGGGACGATCCTCAAAGGCTTGTTAAGGGGGCTGGAAGAGCTGGAAATCGAAGAAGGAACAAAGACCATCCAAACTACAGCATTACTAAGATCAGCCAGAATGCTGAGAAGAGTTCTGGAAATTTGAGGAGAATTGCTGAAAAACTCGCAAGGATAATCAAACAACAAACTAGCGAAATCTCAAGACCTGGACATGGCTACGAAAGAGAAATCGTAAAAGAGAAACTAAATCTCTTCTATTATCAGCAGAAAACAACGCCATAAGGACCGATATATATCATAGCCCAAATCCATAATACACAACAGAATAGGAGTGGTGATACAGACGAAACCATCAATCATAAAATAAATGAATATAACAAAACCTCAGACTCTAGCAATTCACACTGGTTAATTCTTTTTTTTTTTCTTCCGGATATGTGTTTCTTCTTTTCTTTTAACTTCTACGCAGACATGGGATTGACAGTTTACTGAGCCAATCCTTTTTTATAGATGTAGCAATTGTTAGAAAGGGAGGAACTACACCTATATAATAGATAGAATTTGTTAAACAAATACATCAAAACTTTCATTTACTGTACTCATAGTATATATAATAAACAGGACTTATTAAACAAATACGTCAGAACTTTCATTTACTCAAATGATTACATATATAACTAACAGGATTTATTAAACAAATACATCAAAACTTTCATTCTTAAGTTACTCCATTTTTATTTTACAGGTCTTCAGGGACTGCCTCAAAAGCACTAACTACAATTCCCTTTATATTCCTCTTCACGCTGAGGGCATTAAAGGTGTTTAGAATACTCCTCAGCACCCTTTCAGATTTGAACAGTGCTATGGTCTGTATTGTTTCATCACTTCCTCAAAAGTTGAATTGCTCCACTCTCTCTGCAAGAGTGTTTCACCGAGTTCTATATGCACCT